>VMBQ01018420.1:0-14840 GCA_007657795.1 Dreissena rostriformis | reverse complement strand
ATGTACATTAACATTTATTTACAAATGAATAATAAAATATGAAATTCATCGTGACACAGTTTTAACTTATGGGTTAGGGAAATCTAGATTAGTTTGACGACAATTATACCGCGAAACTATTCTCTTTTGATTAGGATGCAGGAAGAAAACCTTGTTAACCCGTTTATGCCTAGCGTCTAGAAAAAAAGGCCTTGGCAAACAGCGTANATATTTTGTGAGAAAATAGAGGTTTGTATACAAGTATATCAATTATTCAGATTCCAGATAGGCCAGAGCACGCAATCTCGGTTGTTTCAAAGTATCGTCACCACATTGGTTGTCGCTTTCTAATAAAACGTGTTAACATATGTATCGTACATACTGTGAGAATACTGTCTTTATCACGAATACCCGATTACGGTAATTCGCGTTGTTTCAATATATGTAATTGAATATCGATTAGCAGAGTTTTCCATGTTAATTAATAGTTATTTTTTAACACATTGCTCGCTTCACATGCAGTCCATTTTTTTCATAGCTGTCAAAGAATGCATTATTTCACTGTGGTGATTTTTTTCTTTTTAACTCTATTTGATATTATACTCTATGGCTACTCTACATTATGATTCCATTACATGTATATGAAAAAATATATACATTAACATAAACGTTGCTAAAGTGTTAATGTTGTTTGTTCATATGGTTATGTATCTTTGAATCATTTCGCTTTTTCAGTGTGTGTTTTATGGACCCCATTGGAAATAAGCTTTCAGCTTTATGGGTTTTCCATAGGTCCTTAGCATTCATGCTCATATGAAACTACTTTAGTTACAAAACTTCCATATTGTTAAAAGTATGCATACAGGAGCAGCGTTTTTTATTTGATGCTCTTAAATTGGAATTTGAAATCACCTAGTCTTAATTCTTTGAAATCTGTGATATATTCTATGTCTCATGTGTCATATATTTGTATGTGTTAATGACCCTAAATGTAAATTAATAAATGTTAATAAATTAATAAACAAATAAATAACGATAGAAGTAAATACAAAAAAAAATGTATTACAAGAAACATTGAACAAAAGCAAAAGTACATGTACATTAACATTTATTTACAAATGAATAATAAAATATTAAATTCATCGTGACACAGTTTAAACTTATGGGTTAGGGAAATCTAGATTAGTTTGACGACAATTATACCGCGAGACTATTCTCTTTTGATTAGGATGCAGGTAGAAAACCTTGTTAACCCGTTTATGCCTAGCGTCTAGAAAAAAAGGCCTTGGCAAACAGCGTACGTAGACCCAGATGAGACGCCGCATGATGCGGCGTCTCATCTGGGTCTGCACTGTTTGCTTCAAGGAATTTCTGTAACAAATATTCTAAATATAGAAATAAATATACTAGACATCCCTAATTTTGGAAATAAATTGATCCAATTTAGAAGGATGGGAGAGTCCACTAGGCATAAATGGATTAAACGACACGAAGTGTGTGGACTCGCAGTTCAAAGAACAACTATGAACTGATTAACAGATCAGATATTAAAAAGAATCCTGCTGCGACGGAAATAATGCTACAATGTGATGCTTCTATTGAATTATCCCATTGGGAACAGCGACCCATATGTGAATGACTATATACCAATAAAGCAAACGATGAAACTCCAGAAATTCTATCAGAAGAGAAATGCATGCTCTTATCCGCAACTTTTTTAACAGCCTCAACCACAACAATAACACCAGCTTGCTCGCATACAAGTCTTGATGAAGAAACAAGTCATGAAAACTACTGCACTCGACTGCCTTGTGACGAGACACAAACATGTCCGAACGATTGGTGGATTTGAAGGTACGTGCGCTTCTATTTTCAATGTATTTGTCAATTCAGTGACTTTTCCCAATCTGACGTACTTCTTGTTTACTATTTTAGTATAAGGACAGATTAACCCTTCACGGTACTCTAAAACCCTATTTTGAATGAATTCCTGCTAATGTGAGCTTGACGATTTGATGGCGGCATAGCGACCTGCTTAATCGCCATTAGAAAAGCAATGTTAACCATAGAACATGAAATGTATTTTATTTGCACTAGTAATCAGAATAATAATAAAAGGTGAACAGAAACCTTTTCTATTTTCACAGATCACACGACAACGTGGGGACAGGCATGGTCAACAAGGAGTCACCGACTGAAAGTCTCACACTTGAAAAACAGGGAAGAAACTGAAGATGAATGATATCTAATCGTAATGGTATAGTAAAATCAATTGTTTTAATATATGTTATTATTATTATTATTGAGATATACAATTATATATAAATGTATAATTAGTGACATCATTAAATAATGTTCTTGAATATAACCCACTGTCAATTTGTATTAATATAATAAGATTTCGGATTGACGCCTGCTTGAAACAGGTCTTGTTGAATGTGTCTTATGTGTAAGCAATCCTTACAACATGGCAAATGATATCTTGTATTTTGTTTCCAAAGTCTGATTAAAAAAAACATTACCTACCTACACTTTAGCCACACTTAACCTTTTGAGGGAATGTTTAAAGTTTTACTCAACTTAATTTTTTTAATGACAAGGGAATCTTACATTCAATCCAGCCGCAAGACCAATCGTTTCCTTTGGCCTACTATTCAGGTGTCGGTTCGCCATCGCCATCGCCATTGCCCTCTATATTAAGGCAATACACGGATGAAATAATGTGACCTGTTTAAGGTATGGGCTGCATAGCGCACTGCTAATCTCATGATAGATACACACCGTATTACGCGTCACATCGATGGCAGATTGTTCCGTCGATGACAGACAGTTGGACTCAACTGCGAACAGCAGGTAAGTTATATATTCGGTCGGTATATTTATATTACGCAAGTAAGGCCAAAATCATTGCTACGAACATATTGTCCATTGACTGAGGACGCCACCAGGTAATTTTGGACTCGTTGTTCAAGTTTTTAAAGAAATGTGAACGAGTTAAAAGTGACAGTTTCCGAAACATCATCGAAAATGACTGATTTTTGTTCAAAATATCTCAAGTTTGAAATAAATGACTGCATTTCGTGTTATATACTTACGCATTTATCCCTTGGGGATACGTAAGCCAAATATCCGCCCCTTGAGTTGTTTCATGAACATGTCACAGGCGTCCAAACTGACCCCGTCGAAAAAAAATGATGCCGTAGTAGGCAGATATGTATTTTAAATGATGCCGATGATGGCAGAAGCGCTGTAGAAGATGCTAACGAAGATGACAGATTGTCAAAATAACTATTTTAATTATTTCTCTCTTCTTTTTGTACTTTTATATACAATTAAGATGCGAAACTGTCCTTTGTAATGTATTCTCAAGACGGGAAGGTTATGTATGCTGTAGGTGTATGAATATTTGTTCAATAACCTTGATTATGATACCTTTATAATATATATAACAAGGCTATAATATTAAATAATGAGGGTGTTTTTCTTTTGTAGAAAACCGTCACCATGAAGAAGTTCAGATGTTATTACTGTGACTCTGAGTTTGATGTCGAATATGGACAGTTTAACATTATTGTTACATATCATACACTATCGGGTTCGTCATATTTCCTAGATAAAGTATACTGCGACTTTAAAATTCTGAGATGTAAAATTACGTGTATGTTGTATGTTGAGACATCGTTGTATGTGTTAGATTGGCATATCTGGGTAAACATATAATGTTAGAGAGGTTAAGATTTGTACATCTTAATTGTTACCTTTACGTATGATTTTACTATATTTTCCATTAAGCGTCTCGTGTTTAATCATCTGAAAACCCACCGATATAGGTGAAGTGAGAAGTTTTGGATTTTTATCAGCGAGTTTTCAAGTCCCAAACTTCTAGTTTCACCTCTAACCTTTAAGTGCGTATAGTGCAAGTATAATTTGTATAAAAAAATGCATTATATAACGGCTTAATTGTGTAATTGGCGATTTATGTACCGACGCCATTTGAGACGGTTCGACATGTAATAGAAGACCTCAATACACAACGCGTGGTGATGCGCATGGAAGAAAACACTGAACTCAAGCATGTTTTGGCCCATGGTAGTCATCGTTCGTAGTATCTTTTAATAGCAACTGAGATACTTTCATAACGATTTTTTTAACGAGTGTTGAACAAATGAGATATTAACTGCCGCTAGAATATTTGAAAGACAATTACAATACTAGCAAATGTTGTTGGACGACTTTCGTACAATATGCATGCACATAAACACGCACTTGAGTATTTTGTAGGGGATTCACAAATGAGCTTGATAACAATTAACTCTGAGCGACCTCTACATAAGTCAACTTGTTTTTTTTCACGTTTGTGCAAACATTTCTCAAATTTTCCTATGGTTAACCCATTTATGCCTAGCGTCTAGAAAAAAGGCCTTGGCAAACAGCGTAGACCAAGATGAGACGCCGCATGATGCGGCGTCTCATCAGGGTCTGCGCTGTTTGCGTAAAGGAATTTCTGTAAGAAATATTCTAAATATAGAAATAAATATACTAGACATCCCTAATTTTTTTAATAAATTGATCCAATTTAGAAGGATGGGAGAGTCCACTAGGCATAAATGGGTTAATGAAGTAACCTTTCAGTTATTCGCTTGCAAAACCTTGCCGAAGTGATCACCACTGCTTAAACTTTAAATACTAAAAAAGCAACGAACTTGCTAGTTTTATAGGAGTGTTTACGTGAAACTGTGTTTCTTTCACGTTCTCCTGTGTTGCTTGTGTGGCTGTATTGGTGCTTGCCGTTTTAGATTACACCCGATTAGTGTCATGTTATTGATGACTGTGAAAGAAGTATTATTTGAAAAAGCGATTTTTTATGCAAAGAGAAGTGACCAATTTCAAGTTCTTGCTGCCTTAATGTGCGCAACAATTTGTAAATGTATTGGTACTACGACTTAATTCTAGAACTTTTCCAATCCCTAATTAATCGCATACAAAAGGCGCAAAGCAATATATTTTGAAACTAAAAACACATAAAAACCCGTCATCATCTGATGATCGAACGATCCTATGATTTTAATTATCTTTCATTCCATTTCTTTAGAACTATTTGTTGCTCTATCCCGAAGCGTACACGGTGCAAATAAAGTAGAAAATAACCTTTACATTTCTTGAAAAATAAAGTAAGTTTTGGTTTTCTAGTTTACTTTTCAATAAATGCTTTGTAATCAGGTATACTCAGCATGTCCCAATCTGCACGTTACAATTTAGAAAATGCTCTTACTCTATCTGTACTACCGTACATATTTAAGTATATGCATGTATGACTGACATCTAACCCTTTATCATACATTCGAACATGTTTCGCAATTATTGCAAAAAGTAGTTACGTGACTTAAAAGTAAAAAGTACATTTTTAAATTTTAGTTTATAGTTCGAATGGGATTATAGATACACCGATCAACCAAAAAATCCGTTTTACAATAAACGAGATTATTATTATTAAGTTAGCATATACTTGATATGACAACACCAATTAATATCGGCACAGTGTTTTTTTATAATGTTTGGTTATGTTTCATGTTATTTTTTTCGAAAATATTATCAGGATAAATCAAATTATATTGTCTGATTTTAATAATATCCACATTTAATGCTATCAGGATTTTAAACAGTTTTTCAATGTTGTTGCATACCCCACACAGGCCGCTAACATATGATGTGGCTATGTTGTTGCAGACCTCACCCAGGCCGCTCACCCTCCGGGTCTCCAAAACATATTAGGGGGCTATGGTGTTGCAGAGGATACATTCCCAAAACAAGTTATGAAAAAAAACTTATAATCATTGGTGTTTAAGGCAACGAAAGCAGGCATTTCCCGAATGCTTTACAACAAAGAATGCACACTTCTCACGACCGCTGATTCGTGTCAGTAAATATGCTGTCCATGCTTCTATTACTTATATTAATTTAGCCGGTTCTGTGAAAACCGGGCTTAATGCAGGTGCGTTAAGTGACGTCTCAGATTAGCCTGTGTCGTGTTCTGAGAAAACTGGGCAAAATGCTTGTGCGTAAAGTGTCATCCCAGATTAGCCTGTGCAGTCCGCACAGACTAATCCGGGACGACACTTTACGCCTAAACTAGATTTTCGCTAAGAAGAGACATCATTTAAACCAAAAATTCCATAAAAGCGGAAATTGTCGTCCCTGATTAGCCTGTGCGGAATGCACAGGCTATTTTGGGATGACAATTTACGCACAAGCATTTTGTCCAGTTTTCTCAGAATTCGCCACATGCTTATCTGCGACGATACTTTACGCACATGCGTTTAGTCCGGTTTTCCGTTTGACCGACTCAATAAAAATATGAGTTAACTCGTTTGGTCAGTATAATAACAATGAAAACATGCAATTGAACAAATATTTATGCTGGTTGTTTCGTAGTGCTAATATCTGTTTAAACTATATTGAATACGCTTTGAAGAACAGTCACTTTTCACAAATATTATAGTTATCACAAATTTGAATGAAGAATGGAAGTATCTCAGTTATGAACACACATGTGCGAGAATCGTATACGAATAGTATTACGCAGCATATCGAACATTGCGAGCGACCAAAATCTTCATAGGAAATGTTAAGCATGTGAAGAATAGTATTTGGAAAACACTACCAAAAATTAAAGAAACATACCAAATCTTATTTTGAAAGAGTATCAAAATGAGGCCCCGACTTCAAAAAAAAAAATAAATAAAATAAAAAATAACAGGATTATTTTAAACTCATTTTTCCATATTCCGATAAATTGTGGAAAAAACACATTTTTAACATACTAAAAGATTTAATTGAAAATTTTGTGTAAATAATATTGTCTTAACCACCGTCAGCTTCAAAATAAAAATATTAATCAAAGAAAAAAGTTACTTAAGCCAAATTTTCTTAAACGAGGCTTAACTATAAAAAAAACGGTGCCATATGGCAAGAAGCACTATGAATCAAAACACTCAAATCTTTTTTCAAACGTTCCACGATTTGATCTCACAGATTTAAAAGAGATACACGTACTCTTGTAGCCTGATTAAAAAGCAACTGTGTGTTAAATATCATTTTTCCGTTTCTTCCATGTACGCAATGCAATTTATTCTATATTATTATACAACATAAGCGTGTTTAGGAATGCAAGTTTATTTTCAAGCAAGACAGAACAAGTGTGCACACAATAATTACGTCTAAGATAGAGTATATCGTTAAATTGTTATTTTTTCACAGGTTCACTTTTCGAGTTTCCATCGTCGTAATAGGGGTAGTGCGGTCGGACATCCAATCTGCAACAATAATCACACAACAATGTATTATTTTCTGTACCTTAGTCGGCATTTTAATCAGTAAACAAAAGTTAAAACTGATGAATAAAATGGTACATTTTGTAAAAAAAATAAAAATGTTCGCATAGCAAAAATGCCTATTTAAACTTAATATGTTTGCACTTAGGGAATGCGAAATAAAACCTCGCCTTTCGTTCTCATCTTTCCCGGAAGTTCTAAATAATACTACAATAAAACTGCCTCGTGTTCTCCCCTATTACCGGAAGGAATCATTAAAACTACAATAAACATGCCGTGTGTTCTCACCATTTCCGAAAATCTTTCTTAAAGCATCATAAACAACGCATAGTGTGTTCTCACCTATTTTTTAGAGTGTTCTACCAGAAAGTCTTCAACTTTGTCGATCGCATCCTGAACGTCTTTATCGAAGTGTTCGGTACAGCCATCGAACAATTTTCCGGCCTTATTCAGAATCTTGTCCTCTGAAATGGATTAATTCATTTTTCTATGAAATAGTTAGTAAATACGTAGTAGTAAAATCTAATATGTTAAAAGTGAGAGGAGTAAGCGCGGCAAAAGTTAACTACAGCTTGAAAAAGGCAGAATTTAAAACAACCAATCAAAAGCTAGTAATAGCGTAAATTAAGAACTAAGCGCGCATACTGGGATCATGTTCACATACTCTTGAACACAGCATAAAACTTTGGGCATAGTAATCCTTTTTTATATTCATCGTTTATGACTACATCATTTATAAAACAGAAGTTACTTTTGGTATTACCATGCAAATAGGTTGAATTGACACAATTTTAGTTACACTGCGATTGATGTTATGACTTTACAAAATAGGAAATTAACATTAATTAGTTAAATGCACGGATGATAAAGTTTAGTATGCATATCATATAGCCATGAAAACATATGATATAATTCGCTGTAAAGAAAACCAGATTTAAGCCTCAATATAAGAGATTAAATTACTTAGTGCCGGTATGATGGTTGCTATTGTTAGGTACAGCCAATCCCGGCCACTTACCATGTGATTCCTCGCCAGCCAGATCTTCAAGATCGTTCAGGAGTTTCTTGAAAGCACCTATAGAAACAAATAAAATATTAATAACTATTATTATTATTTAAATAATTCACCATCATCATCATCATCATCATCATCATCATCATCATCATCATCATCATCATCATCATCATCATCATCATCATCATCATCATCTTCNTGTGTGTGTGTGTGTGTGTGTGTGTGTGTGTGTGTGTGTGTGTGTGTGTGTGTGTGTGTGTGTGTGTGTGTGTGTGTGTGTGTGTGTGTGTGTGTGTGTGTGTGTGTGTGTGTGTGTGTGTGTGTGTGTGTGTGTGTGTGTGTGTGTGTGTGTGTGTGTGTGTGTGTGTGTGTGTGTGTGTGTGTGTGTGTGTGTGTGTGTGTGTGTGTGTGTGTGTGTGTGTGTGTGTGTGTGTGTGTGTGTGTGTGTGTGTGTGTGTGTGTGTGTGTGTGTGTGTGTGTGTGTGTGTGTGTGTGTGTGTGTGTGTGTGTGTGTGTGTGTGTGTGTGTGTGTGTGTGTGTGTGTGTGTGTGTGTGTGTGTGTGTGTGTGTGTGTGTGTGTGTGTGTGTGTGTGTGTGTGTGTGTGTGTGTGTGTGTGTGTGTGTGTGTGTGTGTGTGTGTGTGTGTGTGTGTGTGTGTGTGTGTGTGTGTGTGTGTGTGTGTGTGTGTGTGTGTGTGTGTGTGTGTGTGTGTGTGTGTGTGTGTGTGTGTGTGTGTGTGTGTGTGTGTGTGTGTGTGTGTGTGTGTGTGTGTGTGTGTGTGTGTGTGTGTGTGTGTGTGTGTGTGTGTGTGTGTGTGTGTGTGTGTGTGTGTGTGTGTGTGTGTGTGTGTGTGTGTGTGTGTGTGTGTGTGTGTGTGTGTGTGTGTGTGTGTGTGTGTGTGTGTGTGTGTGTGTGTGTGTGTGTGTGTGTGTGTGTGTGTGTGTGTGTGTGTGTGTGTGTGTGTGTGTGTGTGTGTGTGTGTGTGTGTGTGTGTGTGTGTGTGTGTGTGTGTGTGTGTGTGTGTGTGTGTGTGTGTGTGTGTGTGTGTGTGTGTGTGTGTGTGTGTGTGTGTGTGTGTGTGTGTGTGTGTGTGTGTGTGTGTGTGTGTGTGTGTGTGTGTGTGTGTGTGTGTGTGTGTGTGTGTGTGTGTGTGTGTGTGTGTGTGTGTGTGTGTGTGTGTGTGTGTGTGTGTGTGTGTGTGTGTGTGTGTGTGTGTGTGTGTGTGTGTGTGTGTGTGTGTGTGTGTGTGTGTGTGTGTGTGTGTGTGTGTGTGTGTGTGTGTGTGTGTGTGTGTGTGTGTGTGTGTGTGTGTGTGTGTGTGTGTGTGTGTGTGTGTGTGTGTGTGTGTGTGTGTGTGTGTGTGTGTGTGTGTGTGTGTGTGTGTGTGTGTGTGTGTGTGTGTGTGTGTGTGTGTGTGTGTGTGTGTGTGTGTGTGTGTGTGTGTGTGTGTGTGTGTGTGTGTGTGTGTGTGTGTGTGTGTGTGTGTGTGTGTGTGTGTGTGTGTGTGTGTGTGTGTGTGTGTGTGTGTGTGTGTGTGTGTGTGTGTGTGTGTGTGTGTGTGTGTGTGTGTGTGTGTGTGTGTGTGTGTGTGTGTGTGTGTGTGTGTGTGTGTGTGTGTGTGTGTGTGTGTGTGTGTGTGTGTGTGTGTGTGTGTGTGTGTGTGTGTGTGTGTGTGTGTGTGTGTGTGTGTGTGTGTGTGTGTGTGTGTGTGTGTGTGTGTGTGTGTGTGTGTGTGTGTGTGTGTGTGTGTGTGTGTGTGTGTGTGTGTGTGTGTGTGTGTGTGTGTGTGTGTGTGTGTGTGTGTGTGTGTGTGTGTGTGTGTGTGTGTGTGTGTGTGTGTGTGTGTGTGTGTGTGTGTGTGTGTGTGTGTGTGTGTGTGTGTGTGTGTGTGTGTGTGTGTGTGTGTGTGTGTGTGTGTGTGTGTGTGTGTGTGTGTGTGTGTGTGTGTGTGTGTGTGTGTGTGTGTGTGTGTGTGTGTGTGTGTGTGTGTGTGTGTGTGTGTGTGTGTGTGTGTGTGTGTGTGTGTGTGTGTGTGTGTGTGTGTGTGTGTGTGTGTGTGTGTGTGTGTGTGTGTGTGTGTGTGTGTGTGTGTGTGTGTGTGTGTGTGTGTGTGTGTGTGTGTGTGTGTGTGTGTGTGTGTGTGTGTGTGTGTGTGTGTGTGTGTGTGTGTGTGTGTGTGTGTGTGTGTGTGTGTGTGTGTGTGTGTGTGTGTGTGTGTGTGTGTGTGTGTGTGTGTGTGTGTGTGTGTGTGTGTGTGTGTGTGTGTGTGTGTGTGTGTGTGTGTGTGTGTGTGTGTGTGTGTGTGTGTGTGTGTGTGTGTGTGTGTGTGTGTGTGTGTGTGTGTGTGTGTGTGTGTGTGTGTGTGTGTGTGTGTGTGTGTGTGTGTGTGTGTGTGTGTGTGTGTGTGTGTGTGTGTGTGTGTGTGTGTGTGTGTGTGTGTGTGTGTGTGTGTGTGTGTGTGTGTGTGTGTGTGTGTGTGTGTGTGTGTGTGTGTGTGTGTGTGTGTGTGTGTGTGTGTGTGTGTGTGTGTGTGTGTGTGTGTGTGTGTGTGTGTGTGTGTGTGTGTGTGTGTGTGTGTGTGTGTGTGTGTATTCCGAAGTTCGAAGTTTATTTAAGGGTTCATCAGCCTTTTCGTAGAGTGTATCTATAGGGTGGACCTGCCCCTGATTAATTCTAACTGATAAGTGGGCCTACTACCCACTGTACACGTACCTTCAGAGTCCATTGAAACGCTTAAATCTTCAAATCCACCAATCAGTTCTTCACCAGTCTCGCACGTGGCGTACAGGCCATCAACTAAACATGAAATAGATTTCAAGAAATAATTCACAATTTGTAGCAATCGAATCTTATCACTCGTGTGACAGCCCACAGGTTTAAATAAACATACGTATCGAACAACCAATATACGACACTAACACAAAAAGCTAAAAAAAAACAATATTAAGATTTTTTAGCATGTTAATTGTTTCTAGAAACTGTAAAGTAATGAATCTACATACGCATACGCAAAAAGCCCCACAAAACTTGCCAATAAAAGGGAATTAAAGTCTGCAATATCGCTGTGTAACCTTTGAGATTCAATTGATCTAATACATTCTATTAATAACATGCATATAATATAGCCATAAATGTGAACAATGTGTATTCATCAACTATAGCCATTGGAAATTAAGGTATATGAGTCACCACAGCAATTTAGCTTCAACTAACAGCTGCAGAAAATGACCCAAATACACGTGAAAGAAACAAAAACAATAACGGGTCGTTGTTACAATGTCTGTCCATATATTTTATAATTGCTCTGCGCGGTTTTATATCAACAGTTTTATTTAAAATAACCTCCACGGTGAGTTAAAGCCATGAGCTCCATTGAGATATCGACTCGTACACTGAATGTAAATATCGAGAACCTGTGTATAATAATGACAAAAGGATCGTACATGCTTTTTTCACGTCTTCCGGGCGCGGTGGTTTTCCCCCTGGTTTTCCCCCTTGACCTGAAAGGTATTATAAATGGATTGTGCAAGTCATCTCTTGAAGCCGAACATATGGGCATTTCTTCACGCTAGCCGATGTGAAACTTATTTGGCACCATTCAAGTAACACAATTGCATGCAAAGAAACATAAAAAAAAAGTGATACGAGTACACGAGAGTTAAACACGTAGTTTGAATTTTATTAATAAATATTTTATATACGATAGCACTCATGATTAAAATACATTAATGGATGAGGTTTTAATTTACTATGAACGAGTGTTAATTATAAAATAACTCGTAGTTCAAAATATATGAGTACTTTTGTTTAATGTTATAAGAGATGTAACATAAAAATAGCACAACGCGTCGTATGAAGCCATTCTGAAAACAATAAGTTTTGTTTTACAGTTTATTAAACCATACATCTGGGGGCCAACAGCCCAAGTGGACAAATTAATTAATAAGTGTGCGCGTGTTAAAGCGGGATGTATCTTAAATGTTTAATGCGCATAATCAAAGTTTGCACAGTCGATATGCAATAGAATGTGTACTTGTAATAAAGTATAGCATCGATTTCCAATCAACTTTTTAAACGTAACATGCGCTGTTAAGATGGAAAGATGTACCGTCAGTCATTGCCTGTATACAGTTATCAATGATTTAATCCGATTTCATTGCGCCCAAATGTGTGTGGTTAAAAGAATTCATATTATTTTTCATTTATATCGATACCATCTTTATTCGGTATGTCAATCGTATTTTTCATTTATTTCGATATGTCAATTAAGAAAACGCAAATTCCCTCACAACTGAGTAGATAATATGCGTATTGGTTTTAGACTGAGAACATTAAGGTAATTGCATTATTGAATGAATAACTGTACTTGCCGTGTTCAAGATCAAATTTCATCCAATATTTAATTGTTTTCTATCGCAATAAAACAAAATTTTGCACAGATTCATCAAATAAAACGTTTAAATACGCGTTACTTAATACCGATTCTACTGACCGTTAATTATACCTTTTGAGTGTTTGAATTTCTGTTTCATTTTCTAACTAATCATGAATTTATGATTATTATCAATGTTAGCTCCATTTTAAGTCACGCTTTATTGTACAAGTAATGATTCATGTTTAAATGTGCTGTCTTGTGCTGATGTTTTGGTATACATGTATTAACAAATCATGCGACTGTTCAATCATTGCAAACAATACAGCGGTTAAAACTAAAACTCTAAACACAACGGTTAACAATCGCTGCTCTAAATATCCATAGCGCGCATATAGTTTTAACAATACAGTTCAAATATATTAATTTAAAAGATCATTCATCATCAATAAACTCGTTATAATAAACTCAATAACTAAATAAAAATGAAACCTCAGAATATCGCTTATATTTGAGTCTCGCTCTGTGAAAAGGAGGTTTAATGCATGTGCGTAAAGTGTCGTCCCAGATTAGCCTGTGCAGTCCACACAGGCTAATTAGGGACGACTCTTTCCGCTTAAACTGGATTTTCGTCAATAACAGTCTTCCTAAAAATGAAAAATACAATAAAAGAATAAAGTGTCGTCCCTGATTAACCTGTGCGGACTGCACATGCTAATCTGGGACGATATTTTACGTACATGCATTAAACCCCATTTTCTCAGAGCGAGGCTCATTTAAAATGAACACAAACAACAGCATCGTACCTCCTCGAGCAGCAATTTTCTCCAGTATTCTTTTCCTCAGCAGATTCTCTGCGGGCTTGCATTCCGCCAGGACAGCGAACAGTACGAGTCCCAAAACTGCAAGAGTAGCCTTCATGGTTGTAGTTGTGTTTGTGGTTTCAAGTTTCGACCGACAGTGATAGTGATGACAACGGGAAAGGTTCCCAATATATAGCCCTAACGGTCTGAGCTCGGTCGTTTTAATTATCCTAAGTGCGTGTAATTTCATTTCGCAATGTCTTTGTTTCCTTTCAAACTTGTCATTATCTGACGTAATGTCAAATATATGAACATGGCAAAGGCCCGACATGGGTTTACGATTTTAGTTTCGAAATGTTTTCTAGATGCTATATGCAAAGGTACTTTAATGTCTTTATCGTTACAGATAATATTTTTTCATTTCGCAAAATTATTGCGAAGAAATTACAATATCGGTTATATTGTGTGATCTGCATGAACCATACCGAACGCATTGAAACTGCGACTCCTGTTAAGTGCATATCGGATAGAGCACACTTTGCCTCTCCTGTAATATGCTTACAGGATATTGCTTCTTTGCATGATCTAGTTACATGCACGTGCAAGCATGAAGCACATGGTTGAACTTGGTCTCTTGTTATAGGCGCGAGACTACATATCTGAGGATTGCGTGTTTTATTCCCAGACCGTACACATTACTTATGTTATGCAATTCACGGTCATTCACCGTCTTTCCCTGATCGAATAGGACAGTTGTCTGTTCCTGGCATAGGTTTGTACGCTGTTGAACCAATTTAACCTGGACAAGCGCGAGTTTGTGGAAATGCGAAATATCCCCTACCTCTGATTTATTTAGGGCAGTTGCACGTTACAAACGTCAATACACTTAAAAGTGGTCAATCACATTCCCCTAAAACTGTGAAAAGATTAACTAAATTACGTTATGTTACTGATATATTGCAGAAAAAGGCGAAACGTCCCCTACCCATGAATCATTAAGGGTAGTTGCAAGTTAATTGGATAAGTGTGACCGGGTTAAAGGAATGACGTTGTATGACTTGTTAACTCAGACAAATGCACTGCGACCTTTCACACTATGCAACACGAGAATCCTACAATACGCAATGAAATAGCAAAGTATATCGAAACACGCACTGTATGCACCATGCGCTAGCATATGATGCACTCTGATCAGGAAAAATATATACTGTGAACTACAAGTGCAGCAATACAAAGCACTATGAACAACCACAATGTGCTCTTTTGAACTGATTATGAATACTATGAAGTGTATACCTGCCAGGAATCCGCCACATGTAATGCATTTTAATATAGGAAAA
>VMBQ01018419.1:0-10662 GCA_007657795.1 Dreissena rostriformis | reverse complement strand
ATTGACGCTATACAGGACATTTTAGCGAGTTCCCAGTCGTCTACTCGACGCAAATATTCAATAACATTGTTGCGACGATTTGTTGGTTCACGTTTGTTCGAAATGGTCCCTGACTGGTTATCACATTTGTATTAACTGAAAAAGTAGAACACACTTTTTTTATCGGAGATTTGAGTGTGTTTTTTTTTAAGTATAATATGTATATGAATGCTACATTATATGTTGTTCATCATATTACTGTCGCATATTCGCCATCGATATATTGTATTTTTGCGTTGAAATAACCCTGCTGCTTTAACATCATCGTACTTTTACATCATCACCAAATTACAATCGCGTTATCTCATATCAATGAAAATGTATGACGACCACAATACTGTTTAACTTCATAATCACAATGATGAACACGCGACAGTACGACGATGATAACACGACACTAGACACGGTTGACACAGTATATGCAGAATTATGTAGTCCGATACCAATGCAAAACGGTGTGACTAAACTGAATTAGAACGGTCTTAAATGGATAAGTCTAAACCGCCGCGTGGCCAAATGGACCTGCAATAGTAAGCAATCGGTTAATCTCTGGAAAGTTATTTCACCCTGTTTTCTATTTTTTATTGTTCTAGAATACGAACTCACATAGTGGCTGTTTGCCGCTTATCATCTTAATTGGGCTTATGAGTAAACCTGTGTTCTTTTCGTATATGTTTTATTATAATATATGATCTGAGTTTGTCAACTTGATCCTATAAATCTTCCATACTGAATTTATTATGTTCGTTTTTTAAATTCAAATGCAAGCTAACGCCATTTTTTAACAGATGATACTTGTTCTCAAATTACTTGACTATGTTAACATTGCCAATTACAATTTACCGAAATATGTATAAGGGTTTTCTAATCTCACCAGTATTATACTTATTAAACGTTACACAAAATAACCAAAACGTAATCAATCTGAATTAAAATGAGTCGACAAAGAAAAAATGGCCTGCACTGTTTTGGCCAAATCGTTTTTGGCTCGAATTATTAATCAAAATGTAAATAGACTACGGTATGAATGGGTCTACAATGTAGCGTTGAATATCACAATATCGAACATAATTCTACAGTTCTTAAAAAAGATCCGTCATGTCATGAATCCTGCCATAGCACAGGCCCGACCTGTAAATTTAGGTATTTTTTTCGCATTATCGCGTTGGGGGATCTTAAATTCGTCTATGTCTGCACCATCTAATCAGGCTCTGAGAATGACTTAGTCAAAAAGAGAAGGTTTGATCACCAGTATATCTGACCCTCATGATATTGTGAAGGCAAACGCTTGCGAAAAATATGGCTGATATTGACGTTGGCTGCTGGTTTATGACCGAGAAATCTTTTGGTAACTTGTTCATATCACTTCGTAACTGTTTACGTATGAGAAAAGAATCAGATATCTAAAACATTCCTAGTATTCAGCTATCAGAGGTACTACTGCTGCTACTACTATTACTTCTTCTACTACTACTACTACTACTACTACTACTACTACTACTACTACTACTACTACTACTACTACTACTACTACCACTTCTACTACTACTACTACTTCTACTACTACTTCTACTACTACTACTACTACTAATACTAATACTACTACTACTATTACTACTACTACAACTACTACTACTACTACTACTACTACTACTACTACTACTACTACTACTACTACTACTACTACTACTACTACTACTACTACTACTACTACTACTACTACTACTACTACTACTACTACTACTACTACTACTACTACTACTACTACTACTACTACTACTACTACTACTACTACTACTACTACTACTACTACTACTACTACTACTACTACTACTACTACTACTACTACTACTACTACTACTACTACTACTACTACTACTACTACTACTACTACTACTACTACTACTACTACTACTACTACTACTACTACTACTACTACTACTACTACTACTACTACTACTACTACTACTACTACTACTACTACTACTACTACTACTACTACTACTACTACTACTACTACTACTACTACTACTACTACTACTACTACTACTACTACTACTACTACTACTACTACTACTACTACTACTACTACTACTACTACTACTACTACTACTACTACTACTACTACTACTACTACTACTACTACTACTACTACTACTACTACTACTACTACTACTACTACTACTACTACTACTACTACTACTACTACTACTACTACTACTACTACTACTACTACTACTACTACTACTACTACTACTACTACTACTACTACTACTACTACTACTACTACTACTACTACTACTACTACTACTACTACTACTACTACTACTACTACTACTACTACTACTACTACTACTACTACTACTACTACTACTACTACTACTACTACTACTACTACTACTACTACTACTACTACTACTACTACTACTACTACTACTACTACTACTACTACTACTACTACTACTACTACTACTACTACTACTACTACTACTACTACTACTACTACTACTACTACTACTACTACTACTACTACTACTACTACTACTACTACTACTACTACTACTACTACTACTACTACTACTACTACTACTACTACTACTACTACTACTACTACTACTACTACTACTACTACTACTACTACTACTACTACTACTACTACTACTACTACTACTACTACTACTACTACTACTACTACTACTACTACTACTACTACTACTACTACTACTACTACTACTACTACTACTACTACTACTACTACTACTACTACTACTACTACTACTACTACTACTACTACTACTACTACTACTACTACTACTACTACTACTACTACTACTACTACTACTACTACTACTACTACTACTACTACTACTACTACTACTACTACTACTACTACTACTACTACTACTACTACTACTACTACTACTACTACTACTACTACTACTACTACTACTACTACTACTACTACTACTACTACTACTACTACTACTACTACTACTACTACTACTACTACTACTACTACTACTACTACTACTACTACTACTACTACTACTACTACTACTACTACTACTACTACTACTACTACTACTACTACTACTACTACTACTACTACTACTACTACTACTACTACTACTACTACTACTACTACTACTACTACTACTACTACTACTACTACTACTACTACTACTACTACTACTACTACTACTACTACTACTACTACTACTACTACTACTACTACTACTACTACTACTACTACTACTACTACTACTACTACTACTACTACTACTACTACTACTACTACTACTACTACTACTACTACTACTACTACTACTACTACTACTACTACTACTACTACTACTACTACTACTACTACTACTACTACTACTACTACTACTACTACTACTACTACTACTACTACTACTACTACTACTACTACTACTACTACTACTACTACTACTACTACTACTACTACTACTACTACTACTACTACTACTACTACTACTACTACTACTACTACTACTACTACTACTACTACTACTACTACTACTACTACTACTACTACTACTACTACTACTACTACTACTACTACTACTACTACTACTACTACTACTACTACTACTACTACTACTACTACTACTACTACTACTACTACTACTACTACTACTACTACTACTACTACTACTACTACTACTACTACTACTACTACTACTACTACTACTACTACTACTACTACTACTACTACTACTACTACTACTACTACTACTACTACTACTACTACTACTACTACTACTACTACTACTACTACTACTACTACTACTACTACTACTACTACTACTACTACTACTACTACTACTACTACTACTACTACTACTACTACTACTACTACTACTACTACTACTACTACTACTACTACTACTACTACTACTACTACTACTACTACTACTACTACTACTACTACTACTACTACTACTACTACTACTACTACTACTACTACTACTACTACTACTACTACTACTACTACTACTACTACTACTACTACTACTACTACTACTACTACTACTACTACTACTACTACTACTACTACTACTACTACTACTACTACTACTACTACTACTACTACTACTACTACTACTACTACTACTACTACTACTACTACTACTACTACTACTACTACTACTACTACTACTACTACTACTACTACTACTACTACTACTACTACTACTACTACTACTACTACTACTACTACTACTACTACTACTACTACTACTACTACTACTACTACTACTACTACTACTACTACTACTACTACTACTACTACTACTACTACTACTACTACTACTACTACTACTACTACTACTACTACTACTACTACTACTACTACTACTACTACTACTACTACTACTACTACTACTACTACTACTACTACTACTACTACTACTACTACTACTACTACTACTACTACTACTACTACTACTACTACTACTACTACTACTACTACTACTACTACTACTACTACTACTACTACTACTACTACTACTACTACTACTACTACTACTACTACTACTACTACTACTACTACTACTACTACTACTACTACTACTACTACTACTACTACTACTACTACTACTACTACTACTACTACTACTACTACTACTACTACTACTACTACTACTACTACTACTACTACTACTACTACTACTACTACTACTACTACTACTACTACTACTACTACTACTACTACTACTACTACTACTACTACTACTACTACTACTACTACTACTACTACTACTACTACTACTACTACTACTACTACTACTACTACTACTACTACTACTACTACTACTACTACTACTACTACTACTACTACTACTACTACTACTACTACTACTACTACTACTACTACTACTACTACTACTACTACTACTACTACTACTACTACTACTACTACTACTACTACTACTACTACTACTACTACTACTACTACTACTACTACTACTACTACTACTACTACTACTACTACTACTACTACTACTACTACTACTACTACTACTACTACTACTACTACTACTACTACTACTACTACTACTACTACTACTACTACTACTACTACTACTACTACTACTACTACTACTACTACTACTACTACTACTACTACTACTACTACTACTACTACTACTACTACTACTACTACTACTACTACTACTACTACTACTACTACTACTACTACTACTACTACTACTACTACTACTACTACTACTACTACTACTACTACTACTACTACTACTACTACTACTACTACTACTACTACTACTACTACTACTACTACTACTACTACTACTACTACTACTACTACTACTACTACTACTACTACTACTACTACTACTACTACTACTACTACTACTACTACTACTACTACTACTACTACTACTACTACTACTACTACTACTACTACTACTACTACTACTACTACTACTACTACTACTACTACTACTACTACTACTACTACTACTACTACTACTACTACTACTACTACTACTACTACTACTACTACTACTACTACTACTACTACTACTACTACTACTACTACTACTACTACTACTACTACTACTACTACTACTACTACTACTACTACTACTACTACTACTACTACTACTACTACTACTACTACTACTACTACTACTACTACTACTACTACTACTACTACTACTACTACTACTACTACTACTACTACTACTACTACTACTACTACTACTACTACTACTACTACTACTACTACTACTACTACTACTACTACTACTACTACTACTACTACTACTACTACTACTACTACTACTACTACTACTACTACTACTACTACTACTACTACTACTACTACTACTACTACTACTACTACTACTACTACTACTACTACTACTACTACTACTACTACTACTACTACTACTACTACTACTACTACTACTACTACTACTACTACTACTACTACTACTACTACTACTACTACTACTACTACTACTACTACTACTACTACTACTACTACTACTACTACTACTACTACTACTACTACTACTACTACTACTACTACTACTACTACTACTACTACTACTACTACTACTACTACTACTACTACTACTACTACTACTACTACTACTACTACTACTACTACTACTACTACTACTACTACTACTACTACTACTACTACTACTACTACTACTACTACTACTACTACTACTACTACTACTACTACTACTACTACTACTACTACTACTACTACTACTACTACTACTACTACTACTACTACTACTACTACTACTACTACTACTACTACTACTACTACTACTACTACTACTACTACTACTACTACTACTACTACTACTACTACTACTACTACTACTACTACTACTACTACTACTACTACTACTACTACTACTACTACTACTACTACTACTACTACTACTACTACTACTACTACTACTACTACTACTACTACTACTACTACTACTACTACTACTACTACTACTACTACTACTACTACTACTACTACTACTACTACTACTACTACTACTACTACTACTACTACTACTACTACTACTACTACTACTACTACTACTACTACTACTACTACTACTACTACTACTACTACTACTACTACTACTACTACTACTACTACTACTACTACTACTACTACTACTACTACTACTACTACTACTACTACTACTACTACTACTACTACTACTACTACTACTACTACTACTACTACTACTACTACTACTACTACTACTACTACTACTACTACTACTACTACTANTACTACTACTACTACTACTACTACTACTACTACTACTACTACTACTACTACTACTACTACTACTACTACTACTACTACTACTACTACTACTACTACTACTACTACTACTTAATGCCACAAAGTCTAACTGCCCAACTGAGGCTTACTTCAAATTTCAAACTGTCACAACAGGCTCACTTCAAATTTACGGCAACTGAATTGTAATTGTTCAAATAAGGCCGAAATAAGTAAGATTGCAGAATGATAGTTTGATCCGTGGCTGACCCTGTGGAGCATGCATCAATGCCAATACAAACTATTAGAATACCAACTTAAGTATGAAAAAGTTATGTTGTGAGGTCACCGCCAAAAGAACTAGAAATGCACATGATCTTTTGGTGACAGCGAACCTAAATTGATACTGCTGTTTGCCGGATGAGTACGGGAATCTTTTAACTGTCCAGAGATTTACTCAAAACATTTTGGGTACCTTTTTTAAACGCATGTAATGCACCCGCTATCTGCTCAATAAAGACAGAATTTCCAAGGGAGGATAGGTGTACTCCGTCTGCAGCGAATAATGATGGAGTAACTTCCCTTAATTTATCATACTTTATATAGAAACCATCATTCATGTGCATTCTCCGGCGTCCTGTGAGGCTGTTCTGATAAGAAGATACTAGCATATACTAGAAATGCGTCTGATCACGCTTCAATAGTATTTATTTATTTTGAAGGCTCAAGTGGTTTGATAACCAACTGCCCAGATGGGCTGAGGTTCAAACCACGCACCTGTTCCCCTGGTTGAGTCTCTGATAGTAAAGCCATATCTATGTACATTCCTGAAATAATTTTATTTTTATTGGCAGGTGATACATGCAAACCCAACTGGTTGTGCACACTTGCAATTGGTATGGGATTAGTGTCAAAATCAAAATACAACACCTGTTCATTACCTAGGTAAGCCTTCACGCAAACTGGCACCTCTGGAGCTGTTGCATCGGGGATCAACTCAGTACATGACCCAGGGACTGACTCTGTAGCATGCGTACTAGTACCAGGGACAGCCTCTGCACTTGATAGTCCAGTGCCTGGCGCTGCACCAGATGACCCATTGCCAGTGACCGATTTCACAGCCGGACTAACACTCTCAGGACATTTCCCCTGTCACCTACGCCTTGATACTGTTTCTGCAAGGTTTTCAAGTTCCATTATGGAATCCGTGGCTCGCCTACTCTTTGCTTTGGCCTTCGGACGTAATCGTTTAGAAACATTAAACATAAAATAAATAAATAAATGAAAATTCCATTTATCAACAAAATAAAATGTGTTCAGTCCTTTGATTCTCTAAGGGAGACAACTGCAATGCATTAAGCCCGGTTATCGCGTTAAGGGAGATAACTCTGATTTGATTGGCCGTTTATAAAATAAAATATATATTTACATGAAAAATCCATTTAACACTGCAACTTACTGGTGCATAATCATTTTATCCCATAACACTGCTCATACCAAAAACATAATACGAGATGATGATGATGATGATGATTACGACCACCAATAACAACCTTTTTATTCGATACAAATCGAGCTCAAATAAATTTCATCCAATTAAATATATCACCTACCGCACTCCTAAAGTCATTATGCTTAAACTCTGAACTTATTAAAAAATGATGCTGTACTACTTAAATTATTTTTGCCAAAATTGTTAAACAACATTTTTTCGAACCTTTCAATTTTCGCCTGTTCCGTAAAGATGAAGTAGCAAGGCGATGCAAACCTAACGTCATACCGATCAAATTATCCCTACTATTTAACACAAGGCGGTGTTAACCTAACGTCATATCGATCAAATTATCCCTACTATTTAACAGAACAGAACAGAACAGGACAGACCGCGTAGCGGATCCGTGGTCTAGTGGTAACACACTGGCTTCACAATCCAGAGATTGCTGGTTCGATCCCCCGCTGCACCATACCTACTAACTCGTCTTTCGCATGAGACGTTAAACCGAGGTGCAGTGTACTAGGTGCTATACACCGGGCACTAAAAGACCCAGGGTCACCTCTGGAACGGGGTGTCTCCTGTATCTTGCACTATCCCCCGTAGCCAACTAACACGTCTTCTGGGGGCGATGGCCATATGGGAGACAATCCCGGTGCACTCGATAAAAATGAAGACACACAGGACAGACCGCACTCCAACTCCAATAACGATCGGTTATCGCTTAACAATAACCGCTATTGTGCGTCAAACCGCTTGCCATACTAAACCGCCGATAGACGTTAAACCTCTTGAAACAGTACCCCGATATATTTATGATTTCGGTAATACATATCTGACCAATGAATGACGAGCTATTTGATCACGTGTTGATATTATAACTGCGCATTTGTATCGAATCTTAGAGTGCGGTGGTCGAGATAATCACATTTATATTAAAAGTGACGATATAATTAATTATTCCAGTTCATCAGATTATGTAAGTGCATGTTTTTTTATTCTTGTATGCATCTTTATTTTAGTTGTTTGTTTGAAACAAGTCAATGCTCTGTCTTAACTGGCTAACTGATTGCGCTGTTTGTATGACGATAATACTACTGTGGATCGTTTCGCTGTCTTGTGAAAAATATGCCCACAATTTATTGTGACGATTAATTAGTGTTGCCTCAATTAACGAGAAACTTGTTCGTTTTGATTGTTTAATGCAAGAAAGGTCGTTCCTGCAACTTATATATAAACACATATGTATTTCACGTTTAATGAACGACCTTAATTTTTAAAATGACAACATATTAATGATATTGAAGAATAAAACTGAGCATTTATCGTTATGTATGGGTTAAATTATTGCAAAAAATAGGAGTTTGTTAAAACTGTTACGTCGCCGACAATAAGGTAAACAATACGATACTGATTAAATGCTTAACATAATACTTTAAGAACGAATTTTCGCTTGAACAAAAAAATACACATGCATCCAATTTAGCTATTTTATGGGCAAGTTAAAATGATCTCGATCTATTTGGTTTTCAATTGATTAATTGTATGCGAGGTAGAGGTATTTAAATGTCAAATGGGACGAAATGATATCAAACTTAAGTATCTCGCTATAGAGATCCTTATATTTGTTTTAAAAACAAATATGTGTAGAAATACCGAATTTTATAAATTTCATTGTTATTAATGGATCATAATATGTATTTTTGAACGCCTTTGGCTTAACACATTAATGGTGGTGGATAATTTTAATAAATAGTTTGAAGATCATAATAAATATTGCATAATGCTTATATAACTGTCCAATACTAGGTATTTTGATTAATTGCTTACATGAACTACGGTAATATCTTATACTTAATTATTTGTGTAAGCAAATGGTTAATTATGATCATTGTATCTAATTTATGTGGTATTTCATAGTGCGCAATTTACGTTTCAATGTAACACTATTTCCAAACTTAAAACACATGTTCAATCTATATTGGTTAGTTCTTTACGAATGCAGATATTCGATTTGTTTTAATGACAATAAACGTTTCACAAACTCGCCTTTATAAAAAGATCTCTTTGTATGACGAGGTTTTTTGCAAAGCCATCTGCACCAACTGAGTCCCGGCTTTGAACCAAGATTTTGTTATTACAAAAGTGTATTGTTACCCTGTTCACCTCAAGGACGAGTTATTCTGTAATCTTGTTTTACCTTTGATTAAAATCAGACATTATAAACTATGGCACAGCATTCAGCTCTGTATTACTTTGTAACTCACACAATGGTTAATGTGATGTGCTACTCTGATCGCTATCTAGTAAACAACCATTCAGGGAAGTTATTTTG
>VMBQ01018381.1:0-10538 GCA_007657795.1 Dreissena rostriformis | reverse complement strand
AACATTATATTTTGAAATTAAATCACTATATTTAGATTGACATTTAGCGAATTTACGCCGATGTTATGATACAAAAAAACCTTGTTTTAGCAATATGCCCATTTTTCTCAGAACACGACACATTTATGTCCGCACGTACATATATACTGTCCACCACTGTGACAGCTAAATCGAGATCTAGAGCAGGCTCTACACAAACTGAAAGAAAATGGCACGCATATGGGATAACCGGGTGTTGAAAAACACCCATCTTACTTGCTGCTTAAACATATACAGAGTAAAATATAAGATATGACAAATGATACTTTCTTGCCGTCAATAAGAAATACTTTTTACTGTGAAAAAACTGCCGTATGTCAAACTGTACAATTAATTTTTGCAAGAGTACTTAAATAAGAATCGAATCCATATTATTTTAATATATCAAGTACATGAAGTTATTTATAAGATACTCCCTTTTGAACAAAGATACTTACTTGCTTTTAAAACATAGTTATTTGTTTGTTTTCAAATCACTTTGAAGGTCGTGAAACAATTTTAAATTTAAATCAAATGTTAATTTAATCAATCTCTTTTTTTGTTTACATGCATTAAGATAATTTCTACATATATTTCTACATTCAAGATCAAATCAAATGTGCATGTCACATAAAGTACTAGTTTAAGTAGCTAAACGGTTTTATTTAATTTGTCTATGGTTAATCAGAGTAAAACACAAGTGTTTTAAGACATTTAATGATATGAAACAAACTACGCAATTTTGTATATCAGTACACGATTTATCATAGACCCATTGAGTGTTGGTTATGACGTCATCGAGGTGGTATTGTTAGATTCACTGGGGTTCTGTGGTGGCTGTGAGTACTTTCTGTAATGCGCAAATTCGGTCGAAGGTCAAACTTCAAAATCATAACTATCGTTTCTGTTATACTTGTACTTTGGTTGTTATATGACGCCGAATATGTGGTGAAAAATACATGTAACTATTAGCTTAATATGATCAACAAACGTTATATTTAATTTAATTAAATCAAATTCAAAAAGTATATTTAAATGTATGTAAGAACAAAAAAGACAATTTAAATTACCCTTATATTTATTAGACATCGTTTGGATTTCGATTGACTGGGTCGAAACATCGAACTTGTTATCAAGAATAAAATTCAAGAATATAAATAATTACCTTTTCAATCACGTTGAGGTCGCCGTGGTGTAATGTAAAAGGTGTCCTGGCGACCGGGAAACGATCCCCACTGTGGAGCGTTCTTGAGCGTCCCCCAAAGAAACCATGTATACTGGTTCCCAGGAAAAATACTTGAGGGCGTTTCAAATAGGTAGAAGTACTTTAAATGGAATCGAGCTCAAATAAATAGGTTTAAACTAAAACACAGCTGTTATGTTAAAATGATGTATTGTTGTGAACTAATGGCGAACATCTGCCACACAGCTCTGTGATGGATGCATTATTTGGGATTGAACTTGTATCAAACATCTGCGTAACAGCTGGTCGAACTTATGTAAATATTGAACTACTGGTAAACACATGTAGCGTGGCTGCTGTTCTAATATTATAGAGTTTACCAGGTTTAAGTCACGTGATGTACATAGCTGACTGAACCTATAAAACATGCAGACACTGGAGCTCTGGGCTCTCTATCAAACCAGCTTTCCATCGTGTTAAACCTATTGTATTCACATACTGTTATATTGGTGCTTATTAAAAGCAGTTAGAACACGTACTTCAGTGTCGTTCTTTATTAACACCAACAGACATATACAAAACAGCTGTGAACTGGAGTGAGTCTAAACTTCATATACCTTTTACATGTTATCCTTGAGACAAAATAAATGTAGGTTAAATAAAAAATGTGAATCTAATGTAAATACATGTTCACAAACTCAAAATTTGTTATTAAATAATGCATATTCGTGTTCTTTTTTTAAGAAGTTCTTGTCATTGCAAATAAAATAGGAGTACTTATTCTTGGCATTGCTATATATACCTTGTACTTTAACGCGTAAACAGAACATAATACATTAACCAGTAAACACAAGTGAGTACCTTTGTTTTGTTTTTGTTTAAGTGCCAATTATATAATGTTGATTCAAATCCGATTGTAGGTGTGTTTGTTTACTTGTCTGTTTGTTTGGTTGCTTGGTCGGTCGGTAGGTCGGTCAGTAGGTTCGTGGGTTGGATATTTCGCTGTTTTCAATATTTCGCTGTTTTCAACAATATTTCAGTCATATCACGGCGGTCAGTTAACAAACTCACAATTTTCGTGTTTAAGTTTGTTTACCAGTAAGTAAACATACGAACGCAAATAACTTACAACTGCGCTACTTGAACCAGTGCAGGGAAGAGGAATGGCGTAAGAAAAGATTTCATGACCAATGTTCATGACCATTGCACAAATTTTGTACCATAATCGGGATAAAGCATCGTGATTATAAAAAAACTACTTATTCTCACTGCTATAGTTTTCGTTCGGTGTGGTTTCCTATAATGTCTCGACAAGATTCATGGGCACATTCTAAAGTTTATTTACAGTTCTACCATCAGCGTATTAGAAAAATAAAACAGCAAAAGCACGTGTCATACATATATATACACAAAGATGGTCAACATATATACACAAAGATGACCATACAAATGAGATGGCATTGGATGACTATTAACAATATGTACACACCATGAAAATACGAAAGTACACAGTCTCTCAGAACGCAATCAGCAGTTTAGCAAATTGTCATAGACCAAAATTTATACTCTCGACGTTTGTAATACCTAAGATAGTTTCTACACTCTTTTTTTCAAAATTGGCATCATAGTTTTCCAACCAAGAAGTCAGAAAACAATGCATCCGTGCATAATTGATCATAGCCTTTGTATGAAACCAACGTAGTGTCTCACTTATTTGAAGGTTAAGCTTAGTGTTCTTTTATATGTGAATTTATATGTTTAGTAAATAATCCTGAGTGTTGCTAAATTATGTTCGGCGTCAACCAACGTGGTTTTAACTATTAATTTCCAATGCGAGATCGGTCCAGAATGTCTCTAGATATTGCTCGTCATCAGGGTACTCGAGTGAACGTTCATTTTGAAGGAATCTCATAATATTCAACGGAAGATATTCCAGTTGCAGTTTTTCCATCAATACCACAATGATCAAGCCTCTGTTGGACTCCAAGGACTCAAGACGAGCCATGTTCATATCATAATCGCACCAGGAACTGGTCAGATATTCATCGTCGATGAGCAGGACAGTCTTTTTGCTGGAGTAGATGGCGTGAACGATATCTTCTGCTACCGAAACACCTGGCACGCTGTCGCGGTCTACCAACCACAATTTCAGTCCATGGATTTTTTCTAAATCGGGTACCAACGTGTTCTTGATGAAACTTGCTCTACCCTTTGCGTACGATATCATGGCGTCGTTGGAGAAAAGGCGCTCAAATCCTTGTAGAGTATGGCGTCGTTTTCTGTTGTAATACATGTACCTCAGTTTCCATCGTTTTTTGTACACAGCTGTACCTAAGCATGCTGTAACAAACACTCCAAATATAGCACTGGCACTACCTATAACCCAACTTTCCCAGGATCTGTCGCTGCAGTAAGATGAAAGTTTGTTTATAGCATTTCTAAAGTCCGCTCTGGTAGTCAAAGGCTGTTTAACATCGTCAAACATACAAAATTCTTTTTCTTCTCTGCGTACATTCACTTTAGTATCGAGAACCCACTTTAAAAATGCCAGTTGCATACATGAGGAACATTCTAGTGGGTTATAGCTAAGAACAAGCGTCACATTTCGACCTAGGGTGAGAGTATCAAGATACGTTGTAAGATTTGCAGGTAGCGTAGATAACTTATTTCCAGAAACATCTAGGTGATAAAGACAGGGGCTTCGGAGGTCTGTTGTCCATGTTGTTAAAAAATTGTTGCTGAGGTTCAATTTTTCAAGTTGTGACATGTTCCGAAACAAGGATTCTGGTAAATCAAAGATCTTTAATGACGACATGTCAATCGATTGTATGTTATTCAGATTGGCAAAGAGTAAATGCGAATCGTTCTTAACCGCAGGGCTGAAGCATCCGCCTAACATATTTCCCGATATATTCAAGTGCAAGAGATTTGGAAACCCCAAGAAGAATTCCTTTGTCAGTTCTTTAGCGTAGTTTTCAGACAGGTCAAGTGATTCTAGATTGCCGAGACCTAACACTGGGCCTTGCCACGTGAGAAAGAGATTGAAAGAGATGTCCAAATGTTTCAACTTGGAAGCGCCACAGATTAAAGCCGGTGGGATAGTTGAATATATGAAACTTTCTCTCCATTTTAATGTTTCCATGTTTTTCGGCAGGCACAATAGACTCTTAGATATATTGACATCACATTCGCAAGTTTCAGAGAATGCCTCTGGACTCGTCATGAAAAAAAACCACCAATCTGTAGTATTCTTAAACAATTGTATCAACGTTTTTGTCGAAATTTTAGTGTAGTGTGAATTCCTAACATCACTACGAAGAACGTGTTTTTCGTCAAATGCCCCATCCATCCGGCCGTAATCTGCAAAGGGATCGTAATTAAGATGTTGTCTTGACATTTCTAGATTCGTTATATTTTCCGCCAAGTAACCGTTTGTCATATATTCTCCAGCTGTTAATCTATTCCCAGCTATTGTGAGGTTTCGCAAAGAAGGAGGCCATTGTGATTCTGGATAAAATACTGTATCATTCATAACTTCTATTTTATTGAGATCTATATTAAGTGTTTCTATATTTTGTAGAGTTTTTATGTTTTTCAAATATTCTGCCTGGAACTCGATTCCAAGTCCTAATTCGCTGTAGATCTTCGTGGCTCTCAGTGTTTTCAAAACAGAAGAAAACTTAAGGCCCTCAAGTGCAATATTTAATCCTGTGAAATTCAGTTGCCTGTTGTACGACATGTCAAGTTCTTCTAATGTTTTGATCAAAGGAAGAAATGCTTTCTCGTGGACGTCAATGATATTACATTCTCGAAGTGAAAGTTCTTTTACATTCAACGTGTTTTTAAATATACCTTCTGGTATGTGGTTTACCGAGCAGTCGTTGTTCCTGATACCAGCCAAACTGATCCTTGTCAGATTCTTAAGGTTCCGGAAGCCAGGTCCAAACGTTAAGTTCCCAGTGACGTTGTAAGGATTAATGTACAGCATAGTCAGACTGGTCAGGTTCTGAAGCTCTATATCTAAGTCCGTGAAATTTTCGAACCTATTCCTTTTCAGATTGATGACTTGAATTGAAATCAATGGATTAAATACGCCGTGTTGAAAACTGCTCTTCCATTCCAGGCAATTTCCAGTCAAGTTCAGATACTCCAAATTTATTAATCCCTCAAAGGCTTTCGAAGACAACCAACGCAGTCGATTTTCATTTAAATACAACTGAAGTAAGTTGCTAAAAGTCAAGTTGGTTGTGACATTAAACGCGTTGTCGGGAATAGCCTCGATCAGGTTGTGGCTCAGGTCTAAGCCGCAAACAGCCGCATACCGCGTTGTGGTATGTATTGTGGTTTCCAATTCAAAGTCGTTAGGCATACATGTTATGTTAAGGCGTGAACATCGGATGTATGCATTGATCTCACAGTATTTTGCGTGTGTAATATTTTCTGGGTTAAAACATTTGGCAATTGTGCTATGGTTTGCACATGTTTGAAGCATGACATTACTTGGCCCCGTGTTTTTGCATTCTTCGAAGCTATGGATTGCGAATGAAATACTGCAGTACGCAAGGTAAAACAGAGAAAGAATGCGCAATCTCGGCATCTGCAATGAAAACATTAAATAGGAGAATACTGTAACTATCCGACAACAGGCTTCATAATATGATATGTTTAGTCGGTTGTTAAATTATTAANGGATATATTGTATTGCTACTTGACAATCTGTTTGTCTCATATGTATGGACATTCATATTACATGTCAAACGTGTCATCAAGAAAACTTAAATCAATAATAAATCAAATCACTTACCTCGAAACTCTCAATTCCACAAACGTAAAACAAAAACGTAAAATGTAACGATATTAAACTTTCTTCTTCAACTGCGTTTTAGTTTTTGTTTCCTAATATACCACGTCCCTCATTCGAATTATTCTTCCTCAATATACCGAGTTGTTCATGCGAATTATGCTTCCTAGTTTTGAACGAGGAATAGCTATGTAGGGAAGCTTATCTTGTCGTATCATAAATCTAATACATCCGACGCTGTGAAATAACAACGTTATTGCGTTTAAATGCTGATAAATAGTTGTGGCTCACTGACTCATGGTTATTATATGACAAGAAATCTCTTTAATAAATAGATCAAGTATTACTTTGTATGGCCACTTCTTCGAAGAAAATGGGGTATATTGTTTTTGGCCTGTCTGTCTGTCATTGTATGTGTGTGTCCGTCTGTCCCAAAACGTTTACCTTGGTCATAACTTTTGCAATATTGAAGATAGCGACTTGATATTTGGCATGCATGTGTATCTCATGGACCTGCACATTTTGAGTGGTGAAAGGTCAGACTCATCTTTCAAGGTCAAAGGTCAAATATATGGGTCAAAATCGCTCAAAAAGGGTCATAGTGTTTGACAAACACATCACTTGTTTCTTTCTTTAATTGTATTCTTGTTTTTTTTACTGGAGCTTTTTAGTTTCAATGTTTAAATTTATCAATTTAAAGCTTTTCATGACAAACTTCAATACATGCGAACATCTGTGAAAAGGTCCCTTTAAGATGATTGATGTCGAATCGTCGCTGCGGTCGCCAATTGACAAGAACGGTTCAAAGTGACCTTTTCACAGATTTGGGCATGTATTGAGGTTTGTCATTAAATGAAATGATATACAATGTAAAAAAAAGTAATCCTCAACTGGGTTCGAACCATTGACCCTTGGAGTAAAGTCTAGCGCTTAAACCACTCGGCCATCCGTGCCCATATAGTACGTGGTGTATTTTATATTTTATATAAGCCACCCTCGTAATGTCAAAAAATATAACGATAACAACAGAACTCGCCAAATAATTCAATCGTTTTACTGTTTCCTCGCAAATATCGTAACTACAAAAAAATGAAATTTTTAAACAATTGTTTCAATGTTGTCAATTTACCAAAACGTGAAAAGATTATGGTCTACCGACAGACACACAGACCGACAGATGTAACCTTCTATCCATAAAAAATCCAAAGATATTGGGGGACAGAAAAAATAAAAAATAAAAAGTATGCCGAAGATAGACATTTCTTATCGGCAACCGTACTTGAACTTATCCACTGTCAATACAAAAATAGGTCATAAACAAACTTATTGTGACACGACGCGAACAGGAACAAGACCTTAAAAAGGAAGTTATATTGCTTCCTGCTTATGAGATTAAGAATTCACATTCAACATTAAACTCATGCGCATGATAACGTTTACAAGCGGAAGACTGTTATCAAATTGCACAATAAAGTGCAGTTGTGTATCAACAAACTTTTCTCCATGGCAGTTCATTGACTTTTACACACAAAAATCATAAAGAACTGGAAGGATATCTAGTTTGCAATTTTGTCTTGCGTTATGCAAATACATGTTATTTCTATATAATGAAACTTGTTATATATGGTATACAATTGAACATGTAAAATACGATTTAAAAAAAACACACACACACAACAAATAAGACTTTAAAGGGACTTTAAACCACGAATGACGAAAAAAGANTGACCTTGACCTTTGACCTAGTGACCTGAAAATCAATAGGGGTCATTTGCCAGTCATGATCAATGTACCTTTGAAGTTCCATGATCCTAGGCGTAAGCATTCTTGAGTTATCATCCGGAAACCATTTTTCTATTTCGAGTCACTATGACCTTGACCTTTGACCTAGTGACCTGAAAATCAATAGTGGTCATCTGCGAGTCATGATCAATGTACCTATGAAGTTTCATGATCCTAGGCGTAAGCGTTCTTGAGTTATCATCCAGAAACCATTTTACTATTTCTTGTCACTGTGACCTTGATCTTTGACCTAGTGACCTCAAACTCAATAGGGGTCAACTGCCAGCCATGATCAATGTACCGATGAAGTTTCATGATCCTAGGCCTAAGCGTTCTTGAGACAGAGTTATCATCCGGAAACCATCTGGTGGACGGACTGACGGACCGACCGACATGTGCAAAACAATATACCCCCTCTTCTTCGAAGGGGGGCATAATAAATATATAGCTTCTGATCTTGATTTTTATCCAGAGCCATTTTTGAAATTGTCTGATATCTTTAAAACAATTTTTTGTATTAAGTTGTATGATTGGGCAAAACCATGTAACTATTTAAGTGTTCAAAAGATTTCACTTTAGCCATATTCCAAAAAAAAAATGCCCGCCCCCTCGTAGCCATGTTTTAACCGACCAAACCAATTTTTTTCAACATCAGCCGAGATATAATTACAACAAATTAGACACGAAATGTGACTTCTAGAGAGTTTTCAATGTTTCATTATAGCCACTTTAGCCATATAAGGAAAACAAAATCGCCCCCTGGTGGCCATGTTTTTCAATGGACCAGAACCATTTCCGAACTCATTTGAAAAGTCATTAAAACAAAAGGAATGAAGATTGGACAAAAAACTCACTATAAAAGGGAAACTGCCCTGCCCAAGGCATGTTTTTAAACGGACCGGAACCATTTTCAAACTCGGCCAAGATTTCAATACAAAAAATGTTCTGAGTAGGTTTAATTAAGTAAAATACAACTTTGCTAGGTGTCAATGATATTTTCATTAAAAGTTAAAATACTAATCGTCTCTTTGAAAGGGACCTTTTAATTTTTAAGTAAATTGACAAAATTGAAAAAAATTGTTTTAGATTTGCAAATGTTCCTTGTATTTATGATATTTGCGAGGAAACAGTAACACTGAACATTAACCATGCTCTAAAATATCCATTATATTCATCTTTTGGTGATTTAAAAACTTGAACATTATAAAGCGTTACAAACACCAAACAATTTAATAATTTGCAGAATTCTGATGTTATCGTTATATTTTGTGATTGCTTATATAATGTACAAACACACACCACTAACTGTATGGGACCACAATGGAAATAAGTGAATCATTTTCACTTTTTTTGTGTTATCCCTGGTAATGGTTAGCATTTCATGGTAATATTTATTTATTTGTATATACTTATATTTGTTTTATTATGCCATGTATAACTTTACTAGTCATTCATCGGTATGTGTTAGTACATGTATGTATCTATTTGTTTGTATCATATCATGATTTGTGTATCAGTGCCAAAATAAAACTACTTCTATGAGCACGGATGGCCAAGTGGTTTAAGTGCAAAGACTTTTACTCCAAGGGTCAGTGGTTCGAGCCCAGTTGAGGATTGCTTTTTTTCTTTAATTCTATTCTTAGTTTTACTGGAGCTATTTAGTTCCAATGTTTACATTGATCAAATTTAAAGCATTTAATAACAAAGTTGAATACATGCCAAAATCTGTGAAAAGGTCCCTTAAACTGTGAAAGTATTTCTCAGTAAAGCAATCAGCATTTATATAAAGGTAATTTAAATGTTCCAGAAATTGTTCAAATGCTGCTTCCAGAAATTGTTCAAATGCTGCAAGGCAAAATGTGAAGCACAACAAAGTGTTTCAGATTGTAGAGTATTTTATTTCGCTTTTCAGAACCGAATGAAAATAAATGTGGAACATCAATGGCCAGGTAATCACATCAATACATTTTAAATTAGTTTAAAGGTGTGAAAACATTGTTAAAGACATTTGTATCTTTTACTCCGTTGAACAATGTCAGCATAATGTATAATTATAAACATTCAGAGTGATGTGGAGCAAAATGGAATCCACTACCTGACACTCTAGCTATGACACCGTAACCCATTTATGCCTAGTGGACTCTCCCATCCTTCTAAATTGGATCAATTTATTACCAAAAAATTAGGGATGTCTATTATATTTATTGCTATATTTAGAATATTTCTTACAGAAATTCCTTTAAGCAAACAGCGCAGACCCTGATGAGACGCCGCATTATGTGGCGTCTCATCTGGGTCTACGCTGTTTGCTTAGGCCTTTTTTCTAGACGCTAGGCATAAATGGGTTAAACAAACTACTCATAGTGGTCTCTGCTACTGAGGTTGTACTGCTGCAGCAAAGTTGTTCATCCAATATATTGATGAAGACCTATAGATACAGTATATCACACTTTAGTTTTACTATGACATGCGTTACATTAAAATGTTTTGTGTTAAATACCATGAAATTGCGTCCCTTTAACTTAAAACTTTACAAATGTATCACAAGTGATAGCTGAAAGTAGTTAAGAAAATATTTCTTAAATGTCTTTGTTTAAAATTAAAACACACATCTTTCTCCTTAATGTTCCAACTGTCTAAAACATTTGGGGAAAATCTGAAACATGACAGTAGTCCTTAATTTTTTAATTTAAACAGTCACTTTATATTTGTTCCCACTGTGATAAATCGCCCCATTGAGAGATCACTGAGTAC
>VMBQ01018335.1:0-10243 GCA_007657795.1 Dreissena rostriformis | reverse complement strand
TGAACATTCCAGTTATGTGCATATTAAAGATGTGGTAAAAGTTCCTGGATTTCAATTCAAAGTCAAGTATGAATAGTTCATCAAATGTTCTTTCTGCCAATATTAGTAATATTAATAACGGTAGTACAATGACACAAATAACAACATATATTGCTATCGAAATTAATAGATACGGTATATCCAATAATAATGTCATGATTAAAAATGAAAACCCAATACATTTGTAAATATATGTTGGCAACTGTTTTGTTGCCTTGCACATGGTCAAAATGCAGCTCAGGTCAAGCCCAACCCACAGTCGGGCTGGTAATTCAAAGACGTGCATCACTTTAAACTTTGATTTCCGAACAATTAAGGTTGCCTATACAACCCCAAACGAAGCAAGAAAATGATAAAATCATGAAGATAAGGACCACCTCAGCTTTGTTTAGTCGGATATCATGGCTCTTTCGGTAGTCATCAGAATATAGTTGCCATCCATCATACAGGAAAGGTATACCGAATATTTTCTGAACGATATATACACACTAATTAGTATATTCTTTGTCGTCGGAGATTTTAAAATGAAATACAGCAACAACAAAGGAAAACACGAAAATGTCCAAGCAATAATCAATGGAATATTGAGCAATAGACAAACCGCTGCCAGTACTCGAAACATTATCGGTTTTAATTCAAATATTCGTACTTTTCTGCATTTCTCAAGGCAACCCGGAGTTTCGTAAATTAGGTCAGAAACATGTGACCACAATTGCTCATAATTGGATATTGTGTCAATCATCACGACGTCAGACTTACTCACAGCAAGTTTAGCTTCATCTTCATGAATGACGCCGGTTTCGGGATCCTTAATGTTTATTATTATACACTTCGGGGATTTTTTTGTTCTCATTTTTGCTATCCAAGAGTCGATCCATTCTGTCTCCAGAGTACGTTGAGCACCGTCCAGGATGAATATGCACTTCCATATTTGATATTCCTCGATGCCATCCGTATTTGTAATACTTTGGACGGGAATCTGACGTCGAGTGTTGATATCTTTTATTCGCTTAATAATGTTATTTTTATGTACTTTAATGATGTCACTTTCGTCAAATACCAACAAAATAGCTTTGTCCATTTTGATACACTTTACATTGTGCACCTTCCCACGTGAACTTCAAAACACACAGACAGAACGATCCTCGCTTTTAACAAGTGAGCTACATGCTGGCTATCATGTGTAATATACCCTATTTCCTATCAAAATTTCTGCTTAACTACGTAAATATTTAATGCGAGATAAATTTGGCACATAAAACAAATACTTAATGCAGGAAGAAATAAACGACAATCAAAAATTCCATTAATTATATATCTTAAGTGGTTTTACTTTAACATGATTCAAGTATTGTTTTTCAACTGTGCAATAAATATCCACACATTTAGATGTTTTTAAAAAACAACATAATCATATTATTTCCATTACACTTCATGTTATGGTGCATCGGAAAGTTACCGTTCTGGTTCTCTGGTCTGTAAATAACCATCGAATTGTTAATTGGAAATTAAATTGAAATGTCGTCTCTTTTATTGCTATTTTATTTGAATTGTGATGATATAATTTTAATATTTGCACACTCAAACGTTTAATGAACAAGTGTGGGCCGAGTTTGAGTTTTGGCCACCTATACCCCGGTTTAAACCCCCTGATCTTTTACATTGATCGTTCGAAGGCGGTGACTCTAGATTTGTTATTGTGTCTCAGTGTTTGGTAATCTGTTTCGTGCAATAAATAAAGGACCTTATTGTACAATCAGTTTTCTCTCAGGCTGGTGCAGCTGAAAACCTTTTAAAATCTCGTTTATAACCGCGAAGACAGTATAAGACAGTTATAAGACAGTATAGGCTTTCCGTACGATTCTATTTGTTAAGTATGTTAGGTTAACCATAGCGTAATCAACAGATTCATATGACGTGTGCGTACGCGTTAAGATTTCGGATGGTCTTTCTTTACATTTTATATAGGATGTCGATGTTGGTCAAGCACGACATATCATTCACCCTCTCACCTAACAGCGATCTTCTGCTTTCTACACTTGGTCACATTTAACACAATCACTTAATCTCTTGGTCTGATCTTCACAGCTCTTGCTTTTGTGCTATTAATGCGTTCACTTTCTGTGCATTCCGTAATGCATTCTCTTTCGCAAGATTATATGCTGCCCACAGTTGCTCTATGAGTTTGCAGCTGTACGAATTGTGATGTGCAGAAGGCAGGTTCGGACCTCATGCGGTATCGCCACTTCATTTTTTATTTTAGTCAGAGTGTAAGAATACCACACTAAATTAGACAGATGGACAACTTTACTTCATTACTCTCAGAAAGGTTAAGATCTTCGGATTCCGTATCATTGACGAGGAGCAACCCCGCGTTCTTATCGACGAGAGCGAAACCCATGGGAGAGATGGCCAAGTTGCCCAAACGCAGTGCTATCCATGAAAGATTGGGCAGTGGAAACAACGTCATCTCCATCTAGATCGTTCGTTATTCAGGCCGACAACTGTCAAGGTAATTAACAACACGGACGGGTTTTACATGTGTTAAAGTTAAGATGCTAGTTTTGTTTCTTAAGCTATTAAGATACGAAAAGTTACTAAGTTAACAATACTTTATATGATATTTACGTTTTTTCTGCAACAAAAATACCAAACCGGTGATCCAAATTACCACCTAAAATGAAACATTATATCATGTTTTGATGTGTTTTTTTTAAACAACAACAAATACCTGATAACTGAAAACAATATTCGGGATATGCTGATTTAAGGAAAGAATAAGAACACATACGTTATTGGATATTTCCTGTGAAGTGTATATATAATTCCTGATGTAGATTCCCGGTTAAGAAAATATAATATAATATAAAGAAAATAGAATATAAATTTAGTATAATCTTAAAGAGAAAATAATCAGACGATAATATTTACACGTATTTATTTCGTAAAAAAAAACAAACAACACTGGTGACTTAATTAAAGCGGCGCGGAGAAAGTGAACGAGCTGGCAGCGATCGACGGATCGAGCAGCACAAACGTTGCATAATTTGACCCTGCGTGGCGATGACGTAACTAGAAGTCTTTCATAGACGAAAACTTCAATGCGCAACCTGGCATACTGTATGTAGCAATTATTACACCATAAACAACTCATATTGTACGTAAATAGTGTAATAAACATGTATTGATATGGACAAATTACCACGAATAAAATATCTTCTTCAGCTAAAGGAAATATCAGGACTTCCGAATTACGTGTGGTGAAGTCATGCTGCGACGGTGAAGAAACACATATCTCTTTCTCTCTCTCTCTCTCTCTCTCTCTCTCTCTCTCTCTCTCTCTCTNTCTCTCTCTCTCTCTCTCTCTCTCTCTCTCTCTCTCTCTCTCTCTCTCTCTCTCTCTCTCTCTCTCTCTCTCTCTCTCTCTCTCTCTCTCTCTCTCTCTCTCTCTCTCTCTCTCTCTCTCTCTCTCTCTCTCTCTCTCTCTCTCTCTCTCTCTCTCTCTCTCTCTCTCTCTCTCTCTCTCTCTCTCTCTCTCTCTCTCTCTCTCTCTCTCTCTCTCTCTCTCTCTCTCTCTCTCTCTCTCTCTCTCTCTCTCTCTCTCTCTCTCTCTCTCTCTCTCTCTCTCTCTCTCTCTCTCTCTCTCTCTCTCTCTCTCTCTCTCTCTCTCTCTCTCTCTCTCTCTCTCTCTCTCTCTCTCTCTCTCTCTCTCTCTCTCTCTCTCTCTCTCTCTCTCTCTCTCTCTCTCTCTCTCTCTCTCTCTCTCTCTCTCTCTCTCTCTCTCTCTCTCTCTCTCTCTCTCTCTCTCTCTCTCTCTCTCTCTCTCTCTCTCTCTCTCTCTCTCTCTCTCTCTCTCTCTCTCTCTCTCTCTCTCTCTCTCTCTCTCTCTCTCTCTCTCTCTCTCTCTCTCTCTCTCTCTCTCTCTCTCTCTCTCTCTCTCTCTCTCTCTCTCTCTCTCTCTCTCTCTCTCTCTCTCTCTGTCTCTCTCTATCTCTCTCTCGTTCTCTCTCTTATCTCAGTTTTGTTCAGTCGGATATCATTTTCTGTGTGTATTCCTCTGAATAAAGCTGTCTTTCACCGTACAGGAATGGTTTTATGAAGACTGTTGCAAAGGTGTATATAAACCAATGGCAACATATTCGCTGTTTGAAAGATATTCCAACTTTTTCCCACAAACAACACAGGGAATAGTGAAAATTTCAAAGCAATTATAAATTGAATAATCATTCAGAGGCACACAATCGCCAGAATCGAAAATTAAATGGGTTTGAGTTCCTATATTCTGATTTTTAATGAGATATATGTAACGATGCGACGTTTAATTATGAATAAATCTAAACTGAATGTATAAATATGCTGTATTTGTTCTGTCAATGATTATATTAACATATGAAGACACCTTGGGACGAAAGGAAATTATAAAATACTCCTTACGTACTCCTTATGTTTGACATTGACTAGTTACAGACAGGTATATAACATATGATACCAATTATAACCCGTTAAGGTGAACGACTCTTTTACCTAAAACGAATACCAGTTCCACTTCAAAATGTTCAATGTCCGTGACGATCCTAAAACACGACGATGGGTATCAAAAATCACATCATTACTAGGTGAAATTCGACTCAATTTTAATCTGTATTTCCCGCGCTGATGTTCGAAAAATAACATGTAATGAAGATTTGAAGTTTAGATATTATACTGACAATTCGATTGAGTTCTGCATTCAAAATTGAATGTCTTTCAGTTACAAATAGTTATCTAGAAATTGCAGCAACACTTCAATATTAGTCCCAAAACGTGTGTGTCTCACAAGTTAATAAGGTACTTGGACACACTTCAGCTCCTCACATGATGCAGCGTCCGACGCGAAATGACATGTTTGACACTAAAACAGTATAATTAATATTAATTCAATTTAATCAAATATAACAAACAATTATTTATAATACCTCATAGTATTTTACACATATATTAGCATGTATTTATATGTGTATCGATATATTATTCGTACAGTGGGGTCACCGTTTTAAAGTGCACGCATTCTCCTATCCGTCTCTGCAAAAATAACGTAATATCACGTACACTAAATTCTTTTCTTTTTAGTGCACTGGGGTTTGGTCGATATATTTTAAGTATTCCTTTATATCACTGGACCTAGGTCCAATTTATCTTTAAACCGTCCGTAGCACTTCATATAAAAACTGGATCACAAGTAGAATGCTATAAACGTAAGATTTATCGCTAACAAACACATTTAAATTTTGACAAAACGAAATAAGCACATAAAAGACGTTGAAAATGTCAATACAATATATGTGTCTTTATAAATTATCGTAAGTTTATTTTTTTACTCGCAAATACTATCATTTTTATACGTTTTCTTAAAACAAATAATGTTTTATAAGTATGTATTAATTCCGTGATATCGAAGCCCACTCAGCGTACAGTTACATACACTAAAAAAAATCGAAAATACATTACAATAATTATATTTGTAATACAGTGTTTTTTTTATTAGATATTTCGCGAGACAAATGATTTTGAAACAGCTTACATTGTATAGATTGTCGTATGATGTAGAAGACATTTAAATTTGAACGTTTACAGCAAAATATACAAGACGAAGCTATTATTTAAAACCGTTCATATAATTGTGTTTTCTGTTCATTACAGGAAATGGAATAAACGCAAATTTACAAACTAGAAATACTATAGAAAACAAATAAAATACAAGCAACCACAAACTTCACATTTAAGTTCAAGAAAGACCGGTAATGTAGTTTACGTTTTAAAAATTATTCATTATCGGACAGAAATAATGTCGGTCGTTAATATATACGCACTCATGCTGATTGAAAAACAAAAAACATCCAACACATGAGTTATTCATTTCCTATTTTTTGCTTTATTTTGAAGTTTTTGGCAATAGACCACAGTTTGCAAAACGAACATATGTTGAACTCGCTTCTCAGGTTTTATAAAAAAACACAGCACACCATTTTAAGGAGATGTTCAACACCATCGCAAACAGAATTTACATACACAAGGCAAAGTGTATACATATATTCACGTCTGTTATAATTAAAACTGCATTTTAACTGTACAATATTTCTACTAAGTCAACGGGAAAATGCCGAGCACAGTTAACATATAATTTCAAAAATACCCAATTGGCAATCCAAAATCTTTTCAGCAACATGACTTACAAATGCTACCCATACAATCAAATAAAGTGGAATTAAGACACAAAACACCGGAATTGTCCATGCGTTTGTCATTATCATTATACTGCCATCATTCCAGTAGTCGATGTTGTATTTTGATAGAATAACACCAAATATAAAAGATATTGTACTGAGCATTACCGTTATGTGCAAATCAAAGATAAGTTCAATCCGGTCTCTTGCTCTCATTAAAAACGCTACTCTAAATTCAGAAAAACTAAAAATTGCAATACATAGGGGGTACATTGTTATCAAAATTAACACATAAGGAATATTCAACAATATTGATATGATTAAAAATGAAAATCTTATGCTTTTGTAAATATATGTTGGCAACTGTTTTGTTGCATCGCACATAGTCTCAATACAGAACAGATCTAGCCCAACCCACTGTCGGGCTGGTAGTTCAAAGACGTGCATCACTTTGAATCTTGATTTCCGAAGGATTAAACTGCATATGCAACCACACACGAAGAAACAAAATGGTATTATCATCATGGAGATAAGGACCACCTCAGTTGTGTTCAGTCGGATATCATGGTTCTTCCGGTAGTCATCAGAATATAGTTTCCATTCAAAATACAGGAAAGGAATAGTGAATATTGTATCCTTATATTCTTTGTTGATATTAAAATGAAATGTAGCAAAAAACAAAGGAAAACACGACAATGTCAATGCAAAAATTAAGGAAAATTCAGCAACAGACAAACCGTTGCCGGTACTCGAAACAAAATCGGTTTAAGTTCAAAATAAAATATGTGTGCTCTGCAGCAAGTCTCAATGCAACCAGAAGTTGCATATATAAGGTCAGAAACAAGTGACCACCATTGCTTATAATTGGATATTGTGTCAATCATCACGATGTCAGACTTACAAACAGTAAGTTTAGCTTCATATTCATGAATGACGCCGGTTTCGGAATCCTTGAGGTTTATAATACACTTCGGGGATTTTTTGCTATTCATTTTTTTTCTATCCAAGAATCGATATATTGTGTCTCCAGAGTACGTTTAGCACCGTCCGTGATGAAAATGCACTTCCATATTTCATATTCCTCGATGCCATCCATATTTGAAATACTTCGGACGAGAACCTCACGTCGAGAGTTGACATTTTTAATTCGCTTAATGATGTCCTTCTTATGTATTTTAATGATGTCACTGTCGTCAAAAACCAATAGAATAGCTTTTTCCATTTTGTGACACTTCTTACTGTGCGCCTTTCCATGTGAAATTCCAAACAAAAAGAATTGATTAACCTCGCAATTTGAATACATTTAAGTGGTTTTATTTCTTTCATCTAGAATTTGTAATAAAACTTTTCCTATTCATGATGTTTACTTACGTACGTGAGTGATCAATTCGCGATAAGGTGGGCACATAACAAACACCTTTTGTAGAAAGCAAGTAATGACAATCACAATTTCTGTATCAAGTGTCAAACTATAAAATTAATTTTCAGTGGTTTTACTTAAGCATGATTCAAATATTGGTTCGCCGATTCATATTTTAATAAAACGATCATATTTATATCGATGAGCGCGTTCATATCTATATTGATCAGCGCGTTTATTTTATTTCTATACTGTTTCATAAACTGTCATTTTTGTCAAGCACACGTCTATGAACAACAGATTTAAGCCATTTAATACATGGTATCGAAACGAATATTTTATTCAAACAACACTCTATGTATTTGATTATTAAAATTTAACGCATATCGGAAATAATAAATTAATTAAAACAATACGATAACGGACCTCCTTGATCATACCATTGATTAATGCTACAATATTACAATATGCATTGATAAGCCTTGATAACAGGTACTTCCTGGTCGAACAATAAATCGTTTTTGGCCGTTCGTTTATGAATGCTATGATTTATTTATTATTCAGGTACCAATGCTTAGTTCAATTAACACATGTTTGTTTCATTATAAAGTATATGCTCACCAACTGTGGTTGAATAAGTAATCTTTATATAGGCGGATTGTAATGTTTTGGAAGAATTTCTATATATTTATCGAAAAATTACCAGTAAAATGCACGTGTTAAATCGCGCACTAGAATAAACATTTGTCGTTTGTTTTTTTGTATAATGTTTTATGTTTCGAAAGCTGTATTTTTGTTTGAAGAGGAGTAATTTGCCCTGTACAATTATTATGACGTCATCATAGTTATATGGTGTTGATCAATGAAACAATACATTTAATTTAAGAATTTGATGTCCTGTCGTTTTTGTTATGGTCAACTGACGTCATTAAAAAGTTCATGCGAAATTCAATGTATTTCTTAGCAAAATGGGTGGAATACAGAAAAATGAAGTACACATGTACTTATAATATTAACTATGAGTTACTCGACACGAAATTAAGGTAAAACATTTTCATAACCAAGAACATGTAAACACAATATAATAGTCTTGGTTACGCTGTTCAATACGTATATTGTTTTAGTTATCAACTAATGATAAAATTACACATAAAGTCACATCTTGTGTATACTATCTGTTGAAGAACATCAATTCATAACTTTGCATTTATATGTTTATCTATTTAAATGTATACGAACTAAGGATACAAATAGTTACAAGGCAAGTAAGTGATTTTATATTGTTTGTGTATATTGTGTATTATTGCGCCGATGGTATTTGTTTACTTAAATATAAGTGTTTAAGTTTGAGTTACACCACAATACATTTCTACTGTTATGTTTCAGTTGTTTTTTTCAACTCGTTGAACGCTGCGCCCTACGATACTTTGCAAGATCGTTTTTCTGAATTTGTTTATAATAAGACGGGTGAATTCATGCCAATCCCGTACGCTTTAAGATTTTCTTTATCTTTGTTTGTTATATTTATTGGCGTATTGATCCGACGTAGCCAGATTTATTTAAACAACATGCTTGTTATCTATCATATAGATAATAATACATGTATTCACTATTTCAAACCGTGGGTGTGTGCGTGCCGTGTGTCCGTCAACTTCAAACGACATCTCCCCTCGAACTGCGGGCGTGACTTTGACGAAACATCACAGGACTGTTGCTTATATGGTTCTCTGTGAAAATTGTTCAAAGGTTCTGGTTTGTTTACATTATACCTCCGCGCGTTAAACTGAACTCGTTCCATGGTTCAACATCATACCATTTACATGTATACGGGACACCGTAAACAATATTATCTGACACCAAATATTCCCGCGCTTTCATATTTAGTATGTGGCATCATCTATAGGTCCTCCACGAATTGTGTTTTAATAATGCTAGTGGGGTCACAATTGGCCCTGCAATAGGGGTTACCCTTTTTTCATTCGCCTAAATAGGGAATACCTTTAAAAAACTTCTTTTCTGATATGTAGCATAATCTTGAGGTCCTCTACACAGTAAGTTTAAATTATTCCCCTGGGGTTAAAAGTGGCCTTGCACCCGCGGGACTATGTCATAAACAAGAAGAATTTACTGTCTGTGTGTTGCCTTAGTAGATTATCTGGTGTTCGTGTGCGTTGGTTAACCTGACCTTACCTTTATCGTAACTCCATACTCTTGACAGCCCGTCGTAGTTCTATAAATTATTATGACTTGGCTATTGTAATAAAACATATGAATACCCGATGTCTTATATAAATGATAATTACTTATTTTTTGCTTTTTCCTCGTCGAAAAAGTAATGTTGCAATGTTATAAACTGTTAACGATGAATATTTCGAACTGTTGACCGGTCAATAGTTTGAATTATTATTCCTCATTTTTATTCACAATGCTAAACTCCCATAGGCCATCGTGACATAGAAATACTGTCAGACCCAACGGGAAAAAATGTACTGTCCAAAAAATACTGTCGCCCGCTACATTAGCAATCACGTGCGGAATTCAGACCCAGCGGGAAAAAAAATACTGTCCAAAAATTATGTCGCCCGCTACCTTAGCAATCACGTGCGAAATGGTAAAAAAATATACTGTCCCATTCGCGCAT
>VMBQ01018276.1:0-10205 GCA_007657795.1 Dreissena rostriformis | reverse complement strand
AGTGGGGTTGTTGTTTGTCGCACTACACAAGCGTGAATTTAATGTACAAAAAAGGCACAAAATCTGGACCAAACTGGATTAAGTTATGAATGTCGGATTAAACAGAAAAATTAAATGCGTGAACAAAATTAGTGTCCACGGCCGACTCGTGAATTTAACTAGTACATGTAGTTTATTCATGCTATGCGCATACAAAATCTTTAGAACAAGGTCCCATGTGGACCACACGGATAAGATACGCATCTAGATATTTTGTCACGATTAACGGTGCAGTTCTGCGTTCTTAGCCTTTTCGAGCTGTGTGATTAACTTGCAGAGCAAAACAAAATTATATTATACAAAATTCGATAGTTATCGTTTATGATAAATAAACACTACATAGATGTCGTTGGATAATACTAACCTTTAGATTATTTTTCCAATACTTGTCATAATTTTATATTTTAAAAAGTTTTGATTTAGTACAATCAATTTAATCTCAAATGATCACATATTGTTCATGGGGAGCATTAAGGATACCGTGGTCATGTCCATCGTGAGTGCGTCCGTTAAATGTTTCTTCTTATAACTCATCCTCTTGAACCGCTGGGCACATTTTATTGAAACTTCACATGCATATATGTTTTGGGAGATTCTCTTTCGAAATTGTTCAAATAGTTACATTTAGTTGCATATGAAGTTCACTGCACATAAGAATAGATTTTTTAAATGAATTTTTTTCATCTTAATATGGGTAGGACGATTGCCAATCATGAGAACTTGGCGACTGCAGATGTTTGTGACAGAGGCCTCACTTTTAATACCATTTCAATGTCATCATTTTATTTTCTCAACCATAAAACAATTGATGAATATGAAACGTGATATAAAATGTTATTATTAAGTGTTAATAGTATCACAAATCAAATGGTGATTACTTTAATGAAATTCATAACAAACAAGTTATTATAAGGACTAGCATGATATCGTAACGTTTACTCGTGTTTGTTTCTGAACAAATAGTGTGTCTGTGTGTCGAATGAAAATATCGCCACAGTATTGATGAAACATTTTAACAGTGTACATGCCTTTNTATTGAAATATATGTATACTAATTTTTAACACATTTAAAAAACAATCATAAATATTTGACAAAATCGTACAGTCCCGCTTTAAATTGACCTACACTGTATAACGAATGTAGCGGTATATTGTACGTATATAAAGTACTATACTACTATTCGTTAAGTAGTGTGTAACCGATTTCGTTTTAAAATGAAATAATTCACGAACACAGGCTAAAAATACCGATAATGATTATTACTAGCTCATTTATGCAAAATCTGAATGTTTAAATTCTGACTATTTTTACGACATATGCAATATTTCCCGACAATTAAAACTTCTAAAATAGCAAAAGCAGTCACCAATTAAAAGGGCTGCTCATTATATCAGGAGCCATTGATAAACTCGTGTTTGTTTCTGAACCAATATTGTGTATGTGTGTCTTATGAAAATATCTCGACCTTATTGACGGGATTTCTCAACAGTTTACATACCTTTTTATATGATTGCTTTTTTAACGTACAAACGAAACGTGTTTGCAATGTTATAACACTCATGTTTTGCTGATTTACTGGTAGTTCACATTTTTCGGAAAATGTATTCTGTTTTGTCATTAATGAACGATTTAAAAAAAAAGTCATATCATGTATACGCAATTAAAAATTGTAGATGAACGGCGCAAGTCTGTTTTAATGGTTAGTCAACAATGAATGTGTTGACATAAATCTCTAAGCGGATCTCGTTTGAATAAACGTTACTTTGTTTCATTCACGCGACAATCAGTACTGAACTTTTGCTTATATAAATAAATTTCCCTTTAATTATTTACCTACTTAAGTTTGCCAAATTTTATTACCGCAACTGAATAGACCTCCAATTTATAACTGTTTGACAAGAGATTTGTATGGTTATCTATAAAGTTTTATTGGTTCTGTCCCACCCACGTTTAAGTGTTGTCATCGTTTTTAAACGAACCGTTAATTATATTTTCTAGTTCACGTGTATATAATGGTTCTTATTTTCTAAAGTGGTTTATGAAAAGTCATGCTTAAATCTATCGGTGTCAGGTTGGGGTTTGATTTAGCGACACTTGTCACGTGGAACGTCATATATTTTGCAATTAGATGAATAACTGTCATCTAAATCAATTGGTTTTGGTATTTAGGTCGTGCGCTTGGGCTATCAAAATGATCCAACCGTGCAAAATGTAGTGTTGTGTCGAAAGACGCGAACAATGTTATTTTGAAATTATAAAAAATAATACATTCAGCACCACCCTATCTAACGATCATACGAGTTTTCTCTAGATTTTGCAACATTTGTGCGTCAATAAACATTTCGTAAAAACCTTAGATTTCCTTAAACATTTTTGTTTCGAAGATCATTCATTGTATCAATACATTATCAAAACTACCAAGTTATTACTAATAAGGTACAGCAAGAAGCCCGCAAAGAGCGCAAATGCTCATACGTTAGTCGAATCGCCGTATAAATTAAATGCGCCTTTTAACATTTTACATATGTTTCTATTATAGCTACATTTTGGCTCGCAAACAATTTTCGTTCAACGGATTATACGGGTATTGACAACAATGCGTATTGGGAATGCATACCATATAATATGTGATCATATTTCATGACAACTATTCGACAGAGATTATAATGTTCATCGCTTTTCTCTATTTTATCCAAACAAACATGATGCGTCGCGCTTCAAAGTGGATATTTTTATGAAAATGCGACAGATGATATAAAATTGCGTTTGCTCACATGCAAAGAATCACATGTTTATCAATGTTTATGATTATAAAAAATGAATATGAAGTTAAGCTCTATTCTTCGTCATCATATCAAGAAGTCTAATAACAATTCAATTACAAAGCTTACAGCCTCTTGGGAGATTTTACACGTAAATGTTCAATATTTCATACAGGTATTGGAGCATGCAAATAACAGACTGGCAAATAAACATATTTATTGGTCAATTTATAAGATTCATCTTTTATTATCTCGTAGATCAAACAAGGAGAACTTTGAATCAGCGATAGCATACTACTAACAATCTTAGGTCAATTGTATATACATTAGTTTCTGTTTTTGTTCGTATTCATATAGTGGAGTCCTTATGCTATAATGGAGTACATGTATTCATATAGAGGGGCTCGTTTTTATATATAGTTTTTATTCATACAGAGGACTGTTGACATTAAACAATTTTGTTACGATAATAACGTTTAATTCAATCGTAGGTTTTTACCTTTTAATTCTAAATTAAAATAAATCCTTACTAGTAGGAGTATTTAGAGTATATAACCATCCTCTTCAAACTTTAACTAACATGTTCATCGTAACCAAACAAGAAAAAGACAACAGCTGCATCAGAACCTTTGATTTGTCACATGCTATTATGTACACACAATGTACTTTCCCTCCTAAGTCGATACCTCAGGCCTTTAAAACACGTATTTCTACAATTGTCTACCAGCCAGTCAATTAATTCAATTGTTCATCCGCCCGTATGTTGGTCGGTTTGCAAAACACTGAACTATCTAGAAAAGTACAAATTTTGCAATTACTCAGAAAGAACTAAGATCATTGGACGCAATTTAATACACTTATAAATGACCATGCCAGACTTTTCCGTTTCTCCCAGAGGTCAAAGGTCAGGACACTATTACTAAAATAGAGGGTTAAAGAGTTTAAAGGGACTTAAGGGACTTATAACAAATATAGTTCATTTATTATTCAAGTAACAAACGGACTTTCGCTGAATTTTAACAAAACGCTTTAAAGAATGTTTCCCCGTTTCCAAAACAAAAAAAAACTCTTTTGGGGAAACTTAAGTAATCGGGCCAGTAATTCTCTGATATATAAAGTACTTTTTAGGCTGGCAAAAACATATGGTCATGTTATTTTTTAAATTAACAATATAAAGAATTGAAAGCGTAATTTTACTTGACGTCTTTTACTTTGACTTTCAAAAGTTATTGTACTAACTTAGGGTTGTCCTTCATCCGATTTGAAACATATATTTCTCCGATTAACAAAATATGAAAGAATGTCACGAAAAACTCTTAGAATATTTTCTTATTTCAAATATAATTTTGATACACGATGATGACGTCGGCGCGGCTTTTCTCATTTGTGTGAGACTTTAATTATGGTGTATGTGCCCTTAAAGCCGGCCGAGTTGATATTTCTCACAACAATTTGGTTTTCTCAACTGACCAGAATTGATCAGTATTCGTCAGATAGATTAGTTTATACATATTTATTTTTGCTCGATTGCATCGAAAGCCATAGGCGTATATAAACGCCCTCGAGTCCGTGTCCTGGGACTAGAACCAGTACTTGGTGTCTTTGGGGAAGATCAAAGGAACGCTCCCAGTGGGGTTCGAACCCATAACCTCCCGATCGCTAGGCGGACACCATGTCCACAACGCCACGCCGATCTTGTCCGATAGTCAGATAGATTCTAAAGCGTAACTCTTCCATACTGATTGTCGCAAAAATTGTGCCAAAAAAGGCCAAAAGCATCAAAAATACGAAACCTAATTATGTACATAACGGAATCCCCAAGACTGTTATTAACCTGTGACGTATGCACGATTTGGGTCACGAGAGTGCCAATTTCACGTGATTTCCACTTCCGCGCTTTTCAAAACAAAGAAGAACTACTTAATAACACGGTTTCTCCATTGCAAATGGCGTTGAAAACAATGATGCAATGGTCACGCGGTTTAACATGTGACCCGCGCGTGTTTAAATTTAGATCATTTCTGTCCATGGACAGAAATTGAAAAGCCCTATCTTTGTACTAAATTCGGGCATTTCTTTACCGATTTTGGCCACATGTTTTGCACATCTGACAATAATACCATCACATTATGACTCATAATCATTTTTTTTTTACTTTCGTATTGAAATTATAAACGAAGTACATATATAAATATAGTACATCATGTAGATTGTTTATAAACATGTACAAAAGCTAATTATAAACATGTACATTTACTAATGTTTACAAAAATGGTCCAATGATGTGTGCAACATCAGACTGTGCTGAATTTTGACCACTATGCCCATGCACTGCTCATCATTCACATAAACAATTACAGGCAAAAAGTAGTTAATCGGACTTTCCCTAATGTACCAGTATAGACACGAATACACTCCTTTATTATTGCCGACATGCCAAAATAAAAAAGATAACGCGGGGCTCTATTATGGACACACTTCCTTCAATACCCGTAAACTTATAGGTTAAAACATAGGAAGTTTAGCGCTCGTTTACATTACAAGCCGAAATATAAGACGGCAAAATATAATAACGAATAGCCCCACCGTGCCGGTAGCCGTGACCCTTAGGATAAAAAGGCTATTGCCTTAACCTGACTGTTAAAATGCGAGACATATTTAATGTTTATAAAAAAATAAACGCGTTTTAACAAAATGTAACTTTAACAAGAGACAAAACGCTTATTGTTTAAAAAAAATCGCGTTAATACTGCTTTAAAATTGTATACATTTCAACTGATGGTTACTCATTAACAAACATATATTTTCAGTACTTGTCTACATCGGTTATGTTATTTCGTGTACACTGTTACTTAACATTTGGTTCAATGATCATTTGTTTGGAAATTGAAAACGTATGACAGTGTTCCTTTGAAACCCTAAACAAATTAGATACATTCTAAAGCTTTATATTTGTTATCGTCCAATAACGTCTGAAAATATATCTGAAATTGTCATATGTCGGTTTAATGACTCTTTCTCTAGCGTTGCGTGAACGGAGTCACGCTGATTCTCCTTAAATTAGTATTCAAACGCTCTACACACTGAGCTCCCTGGCCCGTGTCCACTTGTATTCAACGTTGTGTAGTTCGTTTTATTACAATTCATCATTATCCTTAACCACAAAAATGCACAGGCACTCGGCATTAGCTGCTCTTCACCCCTACTGCCCCCTCCCTCAGCTGCTACCCCCCTACTCAAACCCTCATCATTGTCCATTTTGTTATACACCATAACAAAAACAAAATAATAAATAAACATATGCCTGTTCAAACAAGTCTACCGTACAGCGGTTATAAAAAAAAAGCACACTTGTAAAAACATTTCCTAGAATCCAACTTGCTACCACGAAAATAAATTGCAAGCATGCATAATTCGGTTTGACAGTCATTAGAGCATTCGGATGTTTCCAGTATTCCACTTTCACCAAGCTGTTTGATGCTATGGTTTGGCCTATTACCAGCTATAGTGCACCAATATGGGGCGATAAATCTTACTCGTGTATTAATGCTGTCCGGAATCGAGCAGTGCGGTATCATTTAGGTGTCGGTAAATACACCCCTAATTCGGCAGTTCTTGGTGAAATGGGTTGGAAACCACCAATTGTAAAGCAATGGGGAGCTGTAATTANTCATCATCATCATCATCATCATCATCATCATCATCATCATCATCATCATCATCATCATCATCATCATCATCATCATCATCATCATCATCATCATCATCATCATCATTATCATCATCATCATCATCATCATCATCATCATCATCATCATCATCATCATCATCTATGATTTATAGTTTATGCTTGACCTTATGCAGTACGCACATGCTAATCAGGGACGACACTTTCCGCTTTCGTTGTTGTTGTTTTTTTCGTTTAAAGGAAGTCTCTCCTTATCGAAAATCCTGTTTAGGCAGAAAGTGTCGTCCTGATTAGCCTGTGCACACTGCACAGGCTTATCTGGGACGACACTTTACGCACATCCCTTAAACACCCTTTTCACAGAGCGCGGCTATGATGCCAAAATGAACACTTCTTCTACATAGGATGAAAGACCGTTCTGTATGCGTTGCGCTGCAAAGACAACACCGGTTTTTGTATGGTGTGACAAATCAACTCATCGACGAAATGTGACAAGCCTATGCGGCTTGAGATACCTTCTATGGAGATGCTTTTCGCAAGACACCGGAGACGGGGTGAAATCCTAATTGTTTAAATAAGCGTTTTTGATGAAGACATATTTGGTGTCCAATTGGAAATGGCGTATTGATCGGCATTTAATTTATTTTAAATCGGTTAAACAGTTCTCTTTTGCATTTCAATCATGCAACCTCTAAAATTAAGCCACGTTATTATAAGTTGACCAAATTCAACTGTTAACCCATTTATGCCTAGTGGACTCTCCCATCCTTCTAAATTGGATCAATTTATTTCCAAAATTAGGGATGTCTAGTATATTTATTTCTATATTTAGAATATTTCTTACAGAAATTCCTTTAACCAAATAGCGCAGACCCTGATGAGACGCCGCATCATGCGGCGTCTCATCTGTGTCTACGCTGTTTGCCAAGGCCTTTTTTCTAGACGCTAGGCATAAATGGGTTAAAGCCCCATTAACGCTCAAAATCAACGAATATTTCGTAAAATATTTCGTAAAATAAAGCTTACATATACAAACACCAGTTATAGCAAAAGCGAAAATTTCAACTCTAGATATGGTCTGGTAAAATAGATTTAACGCGATACAAAATGCTCGTTTTTATTGTTGTGGGACAATAGATTCCATTTGAATTTCTCGCAACGATATAAACTGATTTTGTATGGGTTTATTTTATTTTACGAAATATTCGTTGATGTGAGTGTTTATGGGGCTTTAACCAATTTATACCTAGCGTCTAGAAACAGCATGATGCGGCGTCTCATCTGGGTCTGCGCTGTTTGCTTAAAGGAATTTCTGTAAGAAATATTCTAAATATAGAAACAAATATACTAGACATCCCTAATTTTGAAAATAAATTGATCCAATTTAGAAGGATGGGAGAGTCCACTAGGCATAAATGGGTTAATGCAAAGTCTCGATATGGAAAAGTGTCATCTGACGGGGCTGCTGGGGATGCGGTAATGTTGGCGAGACCTTCCCGTCGGCGGGTTTTCCCTTGCCGCCAGCGGGCTGAAAAATAAAATGAGCCGCGATCTATGAAAAGGGGGTTTATTGCATGTGCGTAAAGTGTCGTTTCAGGTATTCAGCGACTACACTTTCCGGGTTTTATTGTTTGTTTTTTTGTTTGAAGGACGACTCTTCTTGACGAAAATCCAAAATTATCGTCCCTGATTATCCTGTGCGGACTGCTCAGGCTAATCTAGGACGACCCTTTACGCTCATGCATTAAACCCCCTTTTCACAGAGCAAGGCTGAAATGAATAGTTAGTTGAAACGTATGTATTGCATCAAATATGCATAGGATTGGATAACAAGTTTTTGCAACATTATCTGGATCCTCTACCAGATAATTATATAACATAAATTACTTAAATACATTATTAATAGTTCAACAACATAATGAGTTAATTTAACATATACACAGATTAATAAACATGAAAGAAGGTAACCAATTGTTAAGTTATTGAGAATAGTTATCTTCTAGTGTATGTCTGTTATTGAAAATTGCATACACAATTTAAAACCTTTTGGAGCCTTCTATAAATGCTTGTACCGTTCTGAACACCATTTCATTAAAATCCAAAGACATGCTGGATTCACCACATAGCAAAAATTTAAGATTAAGGTTATGGTTCAATTTGCTCATAGTTAATCCTTTTATGTGTGCAAATTGTAATCATTCAAAAAAATACTGCCACGCATTTTCACAAGGAGCTCCGCAAGAACACGATGGATCAACGATTAGATTTGATCTATAAAGATCGTGAATTAAACTACTACACACGTGTCTAAGTCTGGTGTGAGCAATGTTTACTTTTCTATAGCCTATATTAAAGTAGTTTGGGCACACAGATGACTGTGGGGATATCGCTTATCTGAAAGAAAATATTGTAGGTTTTTCTATTGCGTCTTTATTAAGATCATTCCATAATTTTATTGTAGATGGAAAATACTTTACACTGTATGAAGTTAATGAACGCAGTTGATATATTTGTATCGATATAGTAGCTGTTGTAACAGAATCAGAACATGAGGAAAAAGAACTCTATTTCGTATAAAACTTACCTTTTATAAGCAGCATTATAGATCGTTTGGTACCGTTCTCGGTTGTCTGAGTTATGTCTCATGTCTGGTGTTGATATCGCGGTGTTAGGTTTGAGTCAGGTATACATCTTATCCTTATGTAAAACCTATTTGATATTACAAGAGTGTATTGCATATTTGAACAAGAAACCTATTGGAAGTTTTTATCCGCATTTACATGAGCAATTTAAACGTGAATCAAATAGAAAACGTGTCCATACGAAACACTACCATGAGGCTTTTAGTTTAAAAGCATCTGCACAAAATACTACATAAATATTCATCAACATGAAAATGGCGCACAGCTCCCTCTGTTGGCGTGTGTGCTTCCGGTGCCTTCGTCGGCTTGGCGTCACCTCTGTACCCTTCGTTAAACTTGGCTTTACCTCGCTTCTCTTTCCAGACCCATTTTCAGATCCCCGAGCTTTACCTGTCGCTTTGTCTGCATCCTTCGAGACCGATTAATAATTGTTCATAACAGTAATGTGTATTCTTTATGACGGTATCCCAATAGACACAACGATAACAACAACTTCCAATGTAACACACAATTAAAGTATTGTTTAAACAAACCCTGTATTTGATTTATCATACTTAAAGTGACAACAAATGCATATAAGTATCACTAAAACTTAACCGATTTCCCGTTACCTGACGTTTCTAGGGCTCGCACAGCCTTACTGCCAGTGCCGGATTATCACCGTGGAGGTCCATAGGCTGTGACACATTTGGGGCCCACGCCCCTAGTCGCACTAGTGCTGACTTGAACGCCAGTGCCCAGTCTATTTCACTCGTTTGAAATTAGCCGACCAGTGCCAAGGCTGGAAATACATAAAATATGACAATGTTATTTATTAGGTATAAAATGTCATTATAATTCCGTCATGCCAATACGACAGTATAATAATTAGATAAATAATTTAAGAACACATTCAACGAAGTCTGTATATCTACGTATTTAATTATCTATCCAGAAAAAATGAAAAGAAACATCAATTTCGATAGGTAGTTACTGTTCGGTCCATAGAAATTATTTCGCCATGGTCTCATGAGGCCCTACAAGTCTTGGGGCCCATAGGCAGTTGCCTACTCTGCCTAATGGGTAATCCGGGA
>VMBQ01018261.1:0-10489 GCA_007657795.1 Dreissena rostriformis | reverse complement strand
TGATGGTGTCATACTGGATACCCGACGTCGCCAGGCAACACTCGCCGTTCATTATTGCCGACGCCGAAGGGGGAACGTCCAACAGCAGAAATATCCTTAATGTTTGTGTATATCAACCAGTGAACTCTACTCCATAATTTGGCACGAGCGCAGTTAATTCCACCTCATATGTATAATTGAAACTCTATAGTTCGATGTGATCCTTTTTGAAACATGTAAGTCACACAATATGTACAGTCAGTTTTTACTCAGGAATGTTCATCTTCAAACTTCAGGCACGCATAATCAAGCTTAAGTAAATCCAATTTTAATAGTGATCTTCAATACATTCAATGTTCAAACATATTCTTACTTCAAACACAAAACAATAGATGAATATATATAAAATAATCAGTCAGTGAATACATTGTATTTCACATATATCTATGGTATAATCTGTAATTGTGCTCAACATTCCACGACGGTTGAAGGATGAGATATTAATCATTGCAACCACAGGATGCTTTTAACGTGCGCACATTTCTAGACCTACATGTTCGTGTACTATTTCTGCGGTTTGAAAAAAAAACTTCAGTTCAAATTCATCGCGCTTCGTCTTTGGTGGATAAAATACTTGGTTTTGCTATATGGTACACATCAATACAGAAATGCATAGAGCTGGCAGCAAATAATTAATAACCTATTAGGTTTAGTTACACTGCATTACGTTTAAGCGCTTGCGCTATTTAGGTTTGTAATCAAATAAGCTCAATGTAAATTGGCAAAAACAAAGTTAACTGCGATCATATTTACACGATTACTGATTTGTGTCGAAAAGAACAAAATACTAATCCTGTAAAATATTCAGTAAATGACCTAGATTATTTTTCTTATATGTGCACTCGTTTATTTAGAAATTTTAAAAACGCATGTACAAATGAAACACGATTTCTGCACACTACACTCTCATGATAAATTATATATTTATTCCTTCTCGTTCAGCAACACATGAAACCTGCAATTTCTCCTTTTCCAAAACACATCCACAGTATCAATTTCCAACGAAATCACACATGCATGAACCTGGGCCCCGAATTCCCCTGATAACTTCCTGCGACAACTGATCTCGCAGCCTCTCGCGTACACAAAGAGCAGCTGCTGCTTCTCTGACTGCCTGGCTAGCCGACATAAACTTTCATTGACTGGAGATTCAGTCTACTGAGTAGCTTGCATGCAGCTCTCTACATTCAATCATTGGCATGACTCAAGTACCTCCCCTCGTAGCCGATGTACCTCTTGTCACGATGCAGTATCAGAAATATTTATATATTCCCACGAAATAATACGCCCAGCTTTTGCAATAGATGGACCACAAATTAGTAGATACTTCCAAGAATTAACTCCCGCATTAACTGTAAGCGATAGATGGATGACAATGATACTTAACCCATTTATGCTTAGCGTCTAGAAAAAAGGCCTTGGCAAACAGCGTAGACCCAGATGAGACGCCGCATGATGCGGCGTCTCATCAGGGTCTGCGCTGTTTGCTTAAAGGAATTTCTGTAAGAAATATTCTAAATATATATATTAATATACTAGACATCCCTAATTTTAGAAATAAATTGATCCAATTTAGAAGGATGGAAGAGTCCACTAGGCATAAATGGGTTAACTTGTACTTTTAGCGATAGAGGGATCAGAAATGAGTACTGGTACACATTTAGTAGTATTAGATCCGCCCTCTAAAAAACGGGTTTAATGCATGCGCGTTAAGCATCGTTCCAAATTAGACTGTGCAGTTAGCACAGACTTATCGGGGTCGACGCTTTCCGCATAAACTGGATTTTCGCTAAGACTTTTGAACGAAAAATACCATACAAGCAAAAATGTCGTCCCTGATTAGCCTGTGCTGACTGGGACATGCATTAAACCCGGTGTTCTCAGAGCCTTGCTCATTTCTATTTATCACAAAACTTTGCGACAGCGGGATCAGTATAAATGCAAGCATATAGTTCAAAGAAATTGATCCGGTGATGTACGATACCAATTGCACAAAAAAACATAACAATAATCAAATAATCACATGAACTGTTCTAACGATAAGAGATATATAGATCTATCTAAATAAAACAATATATTATAAATAAAATTATAAGATAAGCTGTTCTTTGTATTCAAACAGACGAAAACGTTCCAACACATTCTTTAGCTAAAGGCATATCTGTGGTGATTCTTCGATATACAACGCACTTATAAAGAAACAGCCAAAGTAAATAAATATTCTTATCACTAATCGAGTTGTAGGAAACACCAGTCCGTCACTTAAGACTCCGAGGTGTGCAGTTTCAAAACACGAAAAGCACGAACAAAGAACGCTCAGTACATAAACGCTCAGTAAATAACACTCATTTGCGAGTTTTCAAAACAAAACGTCCCGCACAGCTGGTTTTGCTTTGGAGCGTGGAATGAAAGCCTAATGGGCTTATCGACGGGCGTCCCATCGCTGACCGGTGAGTAGTTTTATGTCAGGTCGAGCGGGGAGATATGGAAGGGTGACTAGGTACTTTGGGCTGTAAGTGTCCAGTTCACAATCAACGATCATTACTGGGTGCTATGTCGATTTGTGTCCAGTTTGAATACAATCATCATTACTCGATTTTATCTCGAGAGATAGTGACAGATCTGCTTGTGGGTTTCCAGTTTGACAACCGACGAAGAAAGAATCTTAGGGAACTACCCACCACCACAATCAATGTTATTATTTAAACTGCAATTGTATATGGCTCTACACGCAACCAATAGCAATGCTACTGCTGTTGCTGCTAATGCTGCTGCTGCTGCTGCTACTGCTGCTGCTGCTACTGCTGCTACTACTGCTGATGCTACTGCTGCTGCAACTGCTGCTGCTACTGCTGCTACTACTGCTGATGCTGCTACCGCTACTACTACTACTGCTACTGCTGCTACTGCTGCTACTACTGCTACTGCTGCTGCTACTGCTTCTGCTAATAATGCTGCTACTGCTGCTGCTACTTCTGCTGCAAATGCTACTGCTGCTACTACTTTATTGGATCATGCCTTTTTCTTACCCGATGAAATTTGACTACCGGGGTTATTACCATCCGTGCGTAACACATTACTCCAGCTTATTCGGTCACTTCTTATAACAAACCAAAGGCATAACCATTATTTCCTCCATACACCCCTACCAGAAATCTTGACGGGCTTTAATTAGAACCAGACAGGTAAACTCAATTATAGCTCAGTGTCATTAGACTGGAGAAATATGCCAGTAAGATAAAACGCGTTTATTCTTTGCAGCCAGTCATCTTAAAAAATATTTACGCAGATACTTCGCACAGAACTGATTATGCATGACAACAATTTTCCTGGAACTGTCCATGCATGCCATCACTCTGAATGAATGTAGGACCAGTTCATAACGTACGTATATGCTATGCCTTAAACGTGGTCATTAATACCCTTGTCATACATGGCATACGACTAAACTGACCAAGGTAAGAACATCGACAATTTTTCGGCAAATTCTCGGCGACAAGTCGGCAAATGATCGGCAACAAGTCGGCAAATTAAGGCAACAATTCGGCAAATGATCGACGACAGATCGGCAAATGATCGGCAACAAGTCGGCGAATGATCGGCGACAAGTCGGCAAATGATCGGCAACAAGTCGCAAATGATCGGCGACAAGTCGGCAAATGATCGGCAACAAGTCGGCAAATGATCGGCAACAGGTCGGCAAATGATTGGCAACATGTCGGCAAATGATCGGCGACAGGTCGGCCAATAATCAGCGACAGGTCGGAAAATGATCGGCAGGAGATCGGCAAATAATCGGAAACATGTTGGCAAATGATTGACCGGTCAGCCAATAATCAGCGACGGGTCGGAAAATGGTCGGTGATAGTTCGACAAATGATCGACGTCAGGGCGGCAAATTATCGGCAACTGGTCGGCGAATGATCGGCGACAGTTCGACAAATGATCGGAGACGCGTTGTCAAAAAATCGGAGACAGTTCGGCACATGACAGGCGCTATGTCAGTTAAAGATCGGCAACAGGTCGGCTTATGATCGGCGACAGGTCGGCAATTGATCGGCGACATGTTAGCAAACGATCGGCAACAGGTCAGCAAATGGTCGGCGACAGGTCGGCAAATAATCGGAGACAGGTCGGCAAATGAACGGCAACAGGTCGGCAAATCATCGGCGAAAGGTCGGCAAATGATCGGCGATAGGTCGGCAAATGATCGGCGACAGGTCGGCAAATGAACGGGGACAGGTCGGCAAATGATCGGCTACAGGTCGGTCAATGAGCGGCGGACTGGTCGGTAAATGATCGACGACAGGTCGGTAAATGAACGGCGACCGGTCGGCATATGAACGGCGACAGGTCGCTAATTGAACGGCGACTGGTCGGCAAATGATCGGCGACAGGTCGGCAAATGAACGGTGACTGGTCGGTAAATGAACGGCAACAGGTCGGTAAATGATCGGCGACTGGTCGGCAAATGAACGGCGACTGGTCGGTAAATGAACGGCAACGGGTCGGTAAATAATCGGCGACAAGTCGGCAAATGATCGGCGTCAGGCCAGCAAATGAACGGTGACTGGTCGATAAATGAACGGCAACAGGTCGGTAATAATATGCGACTGGTCGGCAAATGAACGGCGACTGGTCGGCAAATGAACGGCAACAGGTCGGTAAATGATCGGCGACTGGTCGGCAAATGATCGGCGACAGGTCGGCAAATGATCGGCGACAGGTCGGCAAATGATCGGCGACAGGTCGGCAAATGAACTGGAACGGGTCGGCAAATGAACGGCGACTGGTCGGCACATGATCGGCGACAGGTTGGCAAATGAACGGCGACTGGTCGGTAAATGAACGGCGACAGGTCGGCAAATGATTGGCGACGGGTAGGCAAATGAACGGCCACTGGTCGGTAAATGAACGGCGACAGGTCGGCAAATGATCGGCGACGGGTCGGTAAATGATCAGCGACAGGTCGGTATATGAGCGGCCACTGGTCGGTAAATGATCGGCCACTGGTCGGTAAATGCTCGGCCACTGGTCGGTAAATGCTCGGCCACTGGTCGGTAAATGAATGTCAACGGGTCGGTAAAGGAACGGCAACTGGTCGGTAAATGAACGGCGACAGGTCGGCAAGTGATCAACGATAAGTCGGCAAATGATCGACGACAAGTCGGCAAATGATCGGCGACAAGTCGACAAATGATCGGCGCCAGGTCGGCAAATGATCGGCATCAGGTCGATAAATTATCGGCGCCAGGTCGGCAAATGATCGGCGTCAGGTCGGCAAATGATCGGCGTCAGGTCGATAAATTATCGGTGACAGGTCGGCAAATGATCGGCGACAAGTCGACAAATGATCGACGACAAGTCGGCAAATGATCGGCGTCAGGTCGATAAATTATCGGCGACAGGTCGGCAAATGATCGGCAACATGTCGGTAAATGATCGGTGTCCGCTCGGCAAATATTCAGAGAAAAATTGACAATTGAATGTTAGTGGACAGTTCGGCAAAATATGTATTATCTCCTTTTCCTCAAATGATATAACGCGCTATCTCACCGATAACAAACATAAATATTCTATATGTATACAATTGATTTGTTTCCAGTTGCATTTTTGTATCAAAGTTTATAATCTGTTAACAATGAAACCTTATCCGATTATATTAACACCAACACAATTTTGACATTGTGCTTATTGATCCAGTATATTAAGACTTTTGTAGGTCAAAGTTAGTATCAAACATAAATTTAAATGGATCTCGAATAAAAGTGGTTCGATGGTGGTCAATATTTTTAAAAGTGGATAAAAGGGTATTTTCCTAACCTATGAAACCGCTAAAGTTTTTGCCCGGCAAGCCATTTTAAAACAAAAACATATTAAGGAATTTGTGTTAACCGTGGAAAGTGAACGAGGACATAAATTGTATAAACATGTTGTTGATTTTAATGAAATAGTGATACATTTAGAAGCAATTTTTAATCGTCTGTATCAGGCAAGGCAACACACACAATTGGTAATGTGTAAATGTAGTGAGAAAATTTCACAAAATTTAAAAGATTTCGATCATAATCGTAGTGAATCTAGATGCTAGATGTCAGCAGCGAAGAAGTGGAAAGTAGAACCGGATTCGGATCAATGGGCAGTCCGCGTCGGCGGCGATCAAGCGGGGCCATTGCCGACGAAAAATGCCCGACCGGCTTTGATTCTCGTGGAAAGTAAATCGATTTACCACGAGTCTGAAGATGGAGCACAGACGACACCGTGCTTGATTGACAGAGATCCACGTGGTCTCAACGCCCACGTGCAGGTTTGTTTTAATATACACGAAAGAATGGATGGGTCTGTGTTGTTAATATGCCAATAAACAACGCTTTTTTAGTAAATATTGTACAATATCGAGGGCTTGTGATTTCTAACGATCTCAATCTCAAATTTAGTTTCAACTTAAAATATCCCCACCTTGTTAAAATGCTTTAACTTTCGAGCAAAAGGTAGAGTACATGTTCAGTATTGATACTCAAAATCAAACAAAAAAAATGTCGCCGAAAATCTTAATTTATAGTCTTGTGTCATGATTTTGCAATGAAATTCCATTTGCTAAAAGCAACAGTGATATACATTTGACAGACACATATTAAAACAAATGTAAACATTAACTACAGGCCTTTCCCCACGATTTCGTTCAGGTACAAAGCATAGACCCGCAGTTTTCTATGGGATCGATTTTTTTTCTTAATTTGATGTGTCCTATAATTTAATTCTCACATTACTCCAGAGCTGAAACATTCACACATAGATAATAATTGGAAATGTAGGTACTGGGATGTTCCTGCAATGAACATTTGGGCACAGGGGTGTCCATTTTTGGATATTCAGGTACTGCGGTAGGCCTGATTTGGAAATTCAGGCACAGAGGTGCAACTGTGCTTAAAGGCCCTGGGGAAAAGACTGAACTACATGTATTACTAACCATCAGTCAGGCTCTTAAATTTGCATCGTTTAGTGCACCTCTAGACAAAGATGACGTTTTCAATGTCGACATCTGTACTTGGCGTTTCTTTTACAGTAGTAACACAACTGTCGCTAAATTGGTACATATTGTTTTAGAAAATGGTGTTTTCGTATCCTATTCATGGTTTATGATATAGTCTGCATTCTCGGAAACTTTGTCAATAAAGGGCATGGTAGTTTGTATTTATTGTAGAGGAATATGACTTAATGGAAATTTAGTGTTCAGCTGGAATTGACGTTTGAGCGCAGATAATATCAAATCGACATTAGTTTCCCGTCTGGGTAGTTTAGAAGATTTACATTCTTATAATGGACATAAGTTGTCATGTACGATATAATGCGAGACATTGATGGTATGTTATAATTATAGTGAGTCAGCGTTTTATATTACATAACTAGAACAATATATTTGTATACATTCTACTTGTTGAACTACATATTAACTCGTGGGAACGACTTACAAAATCGTGGTAACGACCTAAGCTAGCTCGTGGGCACGAGATAACTTACTGGTGGTTAGGACATAATCAACCAATTACAATACACGTAGTTTGAAAAGCATTTAAAACCGAGAATCGTTCCGTCCGTTTTATAACCTGCGAAATTCAAAATTATGTGAGTCTCTGTTGAATCATGTTTAAAACAATATGTATTATGATTGGATAGTTATGTCGTTGTCACGAATTTCATATCTCCTTCCAATGAGTTACTAAGTCGTTCACGCGAGTTAACTTTATCGTTACCACGACTTTCTAAGTCGTTCACGCGAGTTAACTTTATCGTTACCACGACTTTCTAAGTCGTTCGCAGGAGTTAGTTATCTCGCTAGTGCCTGTCACATTTGTGCCTAGATACTTATTAATCCATTCCATTGAAAACAATCATTGGGTTGAAGAAGATTCTATAAATAATAATAATAAAAAAAAACACTTATTGAACCAGAGACGTAGAAAATAAAAGATATATAGGTCTCTGATTGAACAAAATCACGTTAGACGTGCTGGAAAAGATTACATTAAAAGAAGAAGAAAATCGGACAAAATCCATTAAATTTTCTACAATCGGAGCGTTAATTTAAGTTTAGATCGGGTAACCTGCAAAAAACATTTTACGCATTATCGCTTGCTCGTACGATCACTCTTAGCCTCAACCCAAAATATGGACCAGTGGAAATGCTTGTTTGTTTTAGCGTCTATTTCCATCGGTTTAATATAAGAGATTTGTCCTACGATTTAACTCATGAATGTTCGTATTCATGCAGAGATCGCTCCGCGGCAATGCGCAAATCTTGATGCATGTGATAAGTGCTCGCGCACACGCCCCGGAAGCACTCGAAGCCTTAGCGCTGCCACCCTTCTGGTTATCTTGAGTTTCGCCTGATGACAATTGCGTTTGCTTCCGGAAATGCAAAAATTCTTTTATCTAGTACTACCATGAACTGAACTAAAACAAATGTGAATTCTGACTCAGTTCATGCAATTAATAAGATAATGTAACTGTTGCTGAACACATCAATGATATCTACCCTACCACAAATTTTCCTCCGAAAATTGCTTTACATCATGGCGTTCCAAGTTCAATACATTACATGTTTGTACGAATTATCTTTAAAATAGAATAATGCATTTATGTTTGTAATAGGTCATGCAATCATAAGATTATTTTTTTTTGTAAAATTTAGATTGCAAGACGTAGGCATACCAGAAAACGGACAGTTGATGTGCATTAACTGAAAATAGGACGTTATAATCAGACTTAAACGCAACAATTCATAACATGATTTGTATTCTTTTTAATTTCAGATAGAATTTTCCAACGTTTTCGGCGAAGCAGACGATGCGCATTCCTTGCAGTGCACGTGGCGCATTTCGTCCCGCGTGTTCACGTGCTGTCAGCGCACGTGCTACAAATGCTGGTCTGCGCTCTGCGCATGCCCAGTGTCCATAGCGCACGGACTCGTGTTCGGCGCCACCATTGCGGCGCACGTGTGGTCGCTAACGCCGGCGTGGCGCTTCTTTGACAAATGCGTGATTTACCCATTACGGAGTTTCGCGAGGTTGGGCTGTATACAAATATGTCTGCCTTGTTGCGAATCACTCGGTGCCATTTTCCGTCCATTTAAGACCTTGAACAGCGTGGCGCCTAGTATTAAAAAGAAGGAAAAAGTTGTGACTTTTGGAGATAAAGTGCAGTTTAGAAAGATACCGGCTCGATACGAGCCAACGGAAGCGGAAATCCTCGCACAGCGGAAGTTGGCGATATCACGTGCAAAGATGCCTTCAATGAGACGTTAATTAATGACACGTTCATAATGACGTCAGACACTTTCATAATGACGTCAGACACTTTCATAATGTCGCAAATTAGTGTAACATCTAAAACACAGTTAAACTTCGGTGTTTGTTTCTTAAATGTCGAATGATTAGCTCTGCATTACTATTGTAGACAGTAGTAACGCTCGATTGGTCATTGTCGGCTCGGGTACAACTTACATGTACCCCGTGTACTCTTAAGTATACTTACATGTACCCCGGGTACGGTAAATATACTTTATCGTACCCGGTCGATTTTAGACTGTACCGAGTTATATTCGCGCCCAATATCCGATGTCGTAAAACGCGCTACCGATTATCTTAAACAAACTTCTCTTTAGAAAAAAATTATCAACATGCTTTTTGAGTATGAGTTTCGATAATAAAGAGGCCATTTTACAGAAAATTGACATAAATGTGAATATAATAAATTTAAAAAAAATAGCCGACAACGACCGATTTGGCGTTAAATTTCCCGGGTACGTTTTAGTATATTTACCGTACCCGGGGTACATGTAAGTATACGTTAGAGTACCCGGGGTACATGTAAGTAGTACCCGAGCCGACAAGGACCAATCGAGCAGTAGTAACAGTACTTGGTGTTCATATTCACATACATTTAAAGGTTACATTTTTTTGCTCGATATATGATTGTTGATCTGTAGGAATTAATTACATGAAGAACAGCGAGTATAATGTATTATACTCATGTACGAAATTGCCCCAGAGGGGACCTGTACATTACTAGAAGAAGAAGAAGATTATAATTCTAATTTTGGTTCGATAAGTAGTCTTAAAATAATTGACATGACTTTATATATAATGTTTCAATTCTCGGCTTAATTTAACAATAACGTGGTGCAATTTTCTTTTTACGATCACATGACAATATTCCGATAAAATGACACATCGTTTACCACATGCCAAAATAATTACGTAACTGTCATCTTCTGGTCGGGTGACAATATTCTGAACAAGAAATGGCGCGGCAGAGGCCGACGCGTATTCCCACACCGAATGTTTGACCTAGGTGTGCCCCAGGGTTGGTCATGGGGCCATGCATAGTCGAGAATGACCGTAGTGTCATAGAGAAGTTCCGTATCAATTAGAAGTGAATTGGTGTAGAA
>VMBQ01018168.1:7500-16649 GCA_007657795.1 Dreissena rostriformis | reverse complement strand
GCGTTGCCTTTTTATTTGATGTAATATCCAACCGCTCTGGCCAAACACCTTATTTAAAAAAAAAACACATTCACAATTTAGATATAAATCACCTTTGTCAAAACGTCAAGTGCACTCCAATATATCCACGTATGTGACCATTTATCAAATGTATCGTTTATATTACATTTGTAATGTCCATTGGCAATACTGTATCTCAGTGGAAACAAATATCCAAACAAGAGTTTCCCGAACAATTGACTTAAACGTGCATGTAGAGGACAAAACAGCTTATATGCTGATTCGTCGCATGCATGTGGACATTAATACAGTTTGATTTTTTTATAACTTTATAGCGTATCTTCATATGATTTCCCATCTTGCAGTGTCGAAAAGTACGAAAAATAGTTTTCCGGGACTATGAACAAAAACATTTATTTCGAAAAGAACTTCAAAAATTAGGCAGCTTCAAAACAGATAAAGTCGCTTACCGTCTAAACGTATCGAATGCACGTCACTATTCGTAAAAATTACTTTCAGCGCTTTTGTATTAATTGTAACGTACAGCGACCATGTTTGAAAATCCCAAAGTCATAAAAAAACGTTTTAGCCGATTATAGACTAACACGTCTTTTTAGAGTACATACGCACCGTTATTACTGATATAGTCATGTGCCATCTAAATTTGCCATGTGCACGCGATCGTTAATCGAATTTAGTGTTTGTTTTATCTTTTAATGCACAAGACCTACGTCAAACATAAAAAACATGAATTTTCACGGCAAATTGATTACACCATACGTATGAGAACACAATCACCTCTCAAACTCATAAAATCACGTGCCATCTCAATGCGTATTGGACACATAACGATATGTCCAATTTTGCGTTCTCGTATATATATTTTAAATTTTATTCCGCGATAGAGTACATTGTGATTTCCGGTTGTTGATGAGTAAGGGATCAAGAATTGACGGATTTTGGTGGAGCGTCTGGTTCAGGCACTTGTAGTTTTGCGCGCCCATCGGTACAACACATAGTTTTGGTGTAATGTTGTTGATAATGATAAATTGGATGAATGGTCACGTGTACGTGACGAACTTTTGTGTAATAGTGATATCAACATATTTAATCGAACACATTTGATTTATATATTAGCAATTCCCCACTTTAAATAAGGAATAAGCAACCAGTTCCTTATTCCTTTCTCAAATGTAATAAGGAAAAAAGTATCGGTATATTTGTTTTCCCATGTAACACACAGTACCACATAACTATAAATACCACTATTCATGTATTTTTAATAAAATAAGTGTTTTTACATATTTCTTCTTCAATTTATTTAGTAATACTACTGTTACTTGTTCGCGGACGAAAAAATGAATAGGTAAAAAGATCCTATTCAAACGGCATAAGAAACTGACATTTCCATCTTTACAAAATACATAGACAAAACTGTATTACATTACCTACACCATCATTTTACATTTATGTATATGCTTTAAAATATATATTCCATTACAGAACTACTTCTGAGTGTATCTAGTTCAATTTTGCAAAAGAAAAAAGAACAAATGAAGACAAAAGAGCTTTTTTACATATATAAAACTTAATCCCGTAACTATAGAAATCAATGTAGTTATGATGATAAAATATGTATTTTTACACATTGCTATTATTTATTGTGTATGAATAATCAAGATCCTTTTTTCGCCGCTGAATAAAAAACAAGGAGCCATATCAGTATGTATTATTCAAGCCTAATAAACGAACTATATTTTGTAACTCGACCATGATTCGTCTACGAATCTATCACGAATATTTTAATACACGGCTAAAATATTTATAAAAATGTATGTTATTTTGCCTGTATTTGAAAACACATTTGGCAAACTATTGCTGATTGTAAAACATTGATACGTATCTGTTTCATAATGTTGTTCTACGTGAAATGGTAAGTGCTGACATGTGTTGTTAGTCGTTTGGAATAAGCCTTGTGAGAAATAGTGGCATCAGGCTCGTCAAACTCCATCCTCTGTTGACATGTTTTTTTTTTAATTAATTGAAGGCAACAGTCCTTTGCGCTGTATCAAAATAATTCATTTTAATTCGTACCTTACCATTAATCTTGATCGTTTAAAACATTGAGACCTCAATCGTATACCTTCGTTATTGTGTACAATGATTCAGACAACTGTACAATACTATTAAAATGTTTTTTCTTTCAGATTTATTTCCTAAAGATGTACGAACGCAAGTTTTGACATAGTATTCAACATATGAATTGTCCGATATACAAAACGAAACCAGACATTTTGAAACGAAAAACAACAACTCTAAAACTTTGCTGGCGGGATGCGCGTGAATAACATTAAGACTACGGCCTATGTAAGGTGAAAACGCCTGATTATACAAACAAATAATACATATGTCACACATTAACTAGTTGTATTTAGTTTATTTCAATTTGACCATTTTCAATAGTATTTACAATTCAAGTTTTTTTTCGCGTTACCAAAATTCCAGCTATTATTATTATAATTCGATGTTAGCTTTTTGTAAGATATTTGCCTGGGATTTTTGCGTGTGCTTCGGAATTAAAAAAAGCACATTAGTTTCACTGTTCGGCTCCATAATGTGTATTAAATGGCGAAAATTACAGAGCGATAAGATCGTATCGGACACAAAACAAAGGCGAATGAAATGGTAGCTGACCGGCTTATAATAGACCGAAATTTAATTCTAAAAACAGCCCGTATAAATGGCTTTCTTGTCAANTGACATGTTGTTTTTTATTAATTGAAGGCAACAGTCCTTCGCGCTTTATCAAAATAATTCATTTTAATTCGTACCTTACCATTAATCTTGATCGTCTAAAGCATTGGAATCTCAATCGTATACCTTCGTTACTGTGTACAATGATTCAGACAACTGTATAATACTATTTTAAATGTTTCTTCTTTCAGATTTATTTCCAAAAGATGTACGAACACAGTTTTGACATAGTGAAAAAACATAGTTAAAAGTGAATGTCGTTATGATATCAAAATATTTATTCGAACACATTTCTACTAAATGTATGTATTTATATAAAAAAAAATCCAATATGTTTTCGCCGCTGATTAAGGAAATATATAAGGAAATAGGAACCATTTTTATTATTTTGACTCTGAATCTATATACACAAATAATACATATGTCACACATTTAGTTTATTTCAATTTGACCATTTTCATTAGCATTTACTATTCAAGTTTTCCCGTAACCAAAATTCCAGCTATTATTATTAATAATTCGATGTTAGCTTTTTGTAAGATATTTGCCTGAGATTTTCGCGTGTGCTTCAGAATAATAAAAAAATAAGCACACATGTTTCATTGTTTGGCTCCATTATGTGTATTAAATGGCGCAAATGACAGAGCGATAAGACCGTATCTGACACAAAACAAAGGCGAATGAAATAGTAGCAGACCGGCTTATTATAGACCGAAATTTAATTCTTAAAACAGCCCGTATAAATTGCTTTCTTGTCAATGGTTTTCCAATTCTTTCAGTCATGGCCATAAAATATCGAATGCATGTAGACAAATCGCAGTTAACTGATTAAACTTATTTTATTTAAATTTCTTCAAAGTTTGAGCATTATTTCCTAGCTCGGAAACTAAAAAATGTCCTTGAAAAACGAAGATTGTATTATCTCCGGTAAACTTGTAACGTAGTTTTGTTCACAATATTTTAAAAACGAAGTGCGAACTATCATACTAAAAGAGATTCTCCGATCTATTNTGTATTATTCAAGCCGAATAAACAAACTATATTTTGTAACTCGACCATGATTCGTCTACGAATCTATCACGAATAATTTTAACGAAAATATTTATAAAAATGCATGTAATTTTGCCTGTATTTGAAAACACATTTGGCACACTATTGCTGATTGTAAAACATTGATACGTATCTGTTTCATTATGTTTGTTGTCGTTATAGAATGCATAGCTTTACCGGAACATAATTGTGCTAATGGTAAGTGCTGAATCAGTGAAAAATGACTGTTAACGGAAACTCATGAAACGTAAAAATGTGTTGTTAGTCGTTTGGAATAAGCCTAGTGTGAAATAGTGGCATCAGGCGCGTCAAACTCCATCCTCTGTTGACATGTTGTTTTTTATTAATTGAAGGCAACAGTCCTTCGCGCTTTATCAAAATAATTCATTTTAATTCGTACCTAACCATTTATCCTGATCGTCTAAAGCATTGGGACCTCACTCGTATACATTCGTTACTGTATACAATGATTCAGACCACAGTGCAATACAATTTAAAATGTTTTTTCTTTCCGATTTATTTCCAAAAGGTGTACAAACGCAAGTTTTGACATCGATTTCAACATATGAATTGTCCGATATACAAAACGAAACCATACATTTTGAAACGAAACGCAACAACTCTAAAAAATTGCTGGAGCGGATGTGCGTGTATAACATTAAGACTACGGCCTATGTAAGGTGAAAACGCCTGATTATACAAAAAAATAATACATATGTCACTCTTTGAGCTAGTCGTTTTTTTTATTCCAATTTGACCATTTTCAATTGCATTTACTATTCAAGTGTTCGTGTTACCAAAATTCCAGCAACATCATTAATTATTCGATGTTAGCTTTTTGTAAGATATTTGCACGGGATTTTCGCGTGTGCTTCGGAATTAAAAAAAAAGCACAAACGTTTCACTTGTCGGCTCCATTATGTTTATTCAATGGCGTAAATGACAGAGCGATACGATCGTATGGGACACAAAACAAAGGCGAATGAAATGGTAGCTGACCGGCTTAGAATAGACCGAAATGTAATTCTAAAACAGCCCGTATCAATGATTTTCTTGTCAATTAATTTTCCAATTCTTGCAGTCATGGCGATATAATATGGAATGCATGTAGACAAATCGCAGTTAACTGACTAAAAGTATTACCTTTACATTTCCTCAAAGTTTGATCATTATTTCCTAGCTCGGAAACAAAAAATGTCCTTGAAAAACGAAGATTGTATTATCTCAGGTAAACTTGTGATGTAGTTTTGTTCACTATATTTTAAACACCAAGTGCGAACTATCATACCAGAAGAGATAATCCGATCTATTTTCAAAGAAATTGGTATTCTGAACCATTGGTAGACATATTTAAATGAGCTTTGATAAATGAAGTTTTATTGAATAACGTATTTTGAAATTGAAAACGATGGACAAACATGCTCTAGTCTACGCCAAATAGACAATGTCAATATTATAGCTTTACAAGCGTTATCTTAACTGGATTTGATCGCTGAAAACGACTTAAAATTCGACTAAGTACGGCAAGTTTTCAAATACAACGTCGTCTATAGTTTCGAGACGGTTTCCGGATAAATACCTGTAACAAAAACAACGTGAACAAAAATAATCAAAGATGATTACACTGCTATGAAAGAAAATACTTAAAATAAGCTAATAATGTTTGAAGATTCATCTACCTTTATATAGCAAATACTAGCATCTGTCTATATTCAAAAACTATTGGATTTCATCTATGAAAACGATTAACAAATTGTATAAGCTCGGCGATTGTACCTCTATGAAAGACTTGATATAATACTTAAAATAAGCTAATAATGTTTGAATATTCATCTGCCTTATATAGCAAAGACAAGCATGTGTCTATATTAAAAACCACAAGAGCAACAGCCGTAATATTTAACAGTGTTATTGTTTAACAGCATTCTTACCAGAAAGCGCACGTAACCACGCTGTCTAGAAGGTAATCATAAGACAAAGGAACAACAACACAGAAAGTTCTACCATTCAATCAAGCAAACCACAGACTAACACATTTATATACTGACAGATTGATGGTATGTATTTCAAGACAAATAATGTGTCTATTGTAACTCACAAGCTGCGTAGTTGAGTCAATCCCTTGAACGCCATTGGAGAAATGTTGCGTATTTGGTTGAAATTCAGTACTCTGAAGTAGCAACATACAACGCCATGTGACTAATAATTCAAATAATACAGGTAAACACAAATCAAATGTTTCCGGTGTTGATTTAAAAAACACCGAAAGTTAACAAGTTTACTGATAATATAAACAGCAGATGAGATCCCGTAAAATCATTGAATGGGTGAGTCTAGTAGTAAGCCATTCGAGTTATACCCAGCGAACCCAAGCTAAATAAGAGTTATATCTGTCAGCTGCTGGCTATGTGAAAAGCACTGCAATCGTATATGTATCTATACAGATGGGATATGTGTATAAAACACAATATATAAATTTGACTATAATTCTTTATTTTTTTGACATTGACTGGTTTGTGTGTTTTTTTCGTTGAGTTAACAAAATCAAACTAACATAACCTTAAACTCTGAATATATAATTCTAATTTCACAAAATAACATCATGCACTCAACTTGTCAATATAAATAACAAAGGTTATATTCTAGTTTGTAATGAGGAGCACAAACAGGTCTTCAAATGTCACATTTGTTTGAAAACAAATCTAAATTTAATGGACTAAAATATTTGTTAATGTCATAATATTATGACGGGCATGATGGAAATGGTTAATGATGTCCTTACACCCCATGTATTTCCAACAAAGTAGCACAACTTTTAAATATTCATTGTTTGTAATTGTTTAGTTTCAGAAACAAAATCTTTGAGATTATATAAATAATGCATGTCTTAAAATATCATGCATGAAATCACAACTTCGATAATTAATAGCCTTTGTTCTTCAAAATGCTTTCGAAATTGAAGCATGCACATGTCTGGAATATGTTGTATTGAATTAAAGTTTCATTTTTAAGTTATAATAATTTCATGATACAACTGTTTTATTTAAATGAAACATAATTCAGATCTTCAGAAATTTCTTTTCTGACCCAATTCAGTCCCGGTAACATAAATAAGTATGTCCATTGACTGTGCAGGTATGTTTAATATTTATTAATGTTTTCTTTATAAGAAGTGCAAACGCTTGATTGATCAACTTGTCATTAGTATACACACAACATCATTATTTGATAATTTGTTTTACACTTTTCTCCCAATTGATAAAATGGTATAATTAATAAAATAGTTATTATGGAATGTTTGCCTCTTAATCGTAGTTGGCACAGTAGTTGGTAGTAGTTATCATATATATATGATAAAACCTCAGAACTACACGCCCATAAGTAAACTTATAATAATAAATGTTCTGTTTGTGCTAGCATGTATTATTTTTAGAGTGGATCATTGTGCAATGAATCAATCATAAAACCAAGCCCTTACAAAATTAAATTACATGACACTCGTATCTGAATTCTTTATTTTCATTTATATTGGATAACATAATAACAAATGTTTACTTAAAATTACTTTACCTTATTTTACTTTACTTGTGAATGTCTGTGAAAAAAGCAAGTACAAACAAGTATTTTATTTACATAGAAACATACAACCAAGGGCCATAGTTATAAAAACAATTGATGAAGAAGTTACAGTCTTATTATCTCTGTAATANATGATGATCATGATCATGATCATGATCATGATGATCACGATGATCATGATGATCATGATGATGATGATGATGATGATCATGATCATGATGATCATGATGATCATTATGATTATGATGATGATCCCCATTTTTTTTTCTCCATTTGAAAAATGTTTTCCATCAATATCTTTCAAACAATAATTGACACAAGTACATCAATACTGCTTTAAATGTTTAACTATAAATAAAAGACCTACTCAGAGCAATTCAGCGTCAATTGAGATTTTTTTTCATGCATAAAGTGTGGAAATATCCCATAGGAAAATCATAAAATCACAATGACAAATGAAAATATCATGAGAAAAGATAAATATTCAACGGGAATGATTATTTTGCACACAACTTTCATTGTGAAAAATACAGTTTTTTTAAACGAAGATAATCAGTTATTGATCTCCAAATGCATATATCTAATACTTTGTTCGTATATAGGCGTATATAAAAGATAAAATATATTTTAGTTTGCAGAATTGCGGTTTCGCAAAGGTTTTCCGGTGAAAGTTTTAACAAAAATGAGATTGTATTTAACTTAATAAATGTTTTCTCATCGAATTTGTAAAAGAACACCTAATATGGTCATGTTATCATGTTTTTTTTTTGTATTTCAGAACGATATGCTGTATTTGAGAACGATTAACAGTGATGACACAGTTTGAAGAAAAATAGAAAATTACGAAATTCGAACTTCACAATCGTCATAATTATACGTTTGATCTCTGAAAACGTCTAACAGGGTCGTAAGATTCGGCCATTGAGTATAGCATGTTATTAGTATTGGATAAAACATACCACAACACATTGAGAAAATTTAACAATTGTGCTGACCTTATAACGATTGAGCGGACTGTTTGAATGACTCAATACACGTATTTATGAAATCACACAAAAAAAGATATTCGTGAACCTTTTAGATAGGTTTTAATATCGAAATGTTAACACATCTGCCTAAGTTATATATTTAAANAAGATGATAGATTTTAGTGTGTTGACATGCTCTTGACACATAGTACCAAACATAACAAAGGACAATACTAAAAGGACAATAACTTAAAAGTGACTTATGAGATTTATCTGGTTATTAAACGAGATATCAATTTTGTGCCGAATGAGATTTTTTTTAGATTGGTGACGATCAAAGAAACTGGTTGATTTTTGTATCAAACCAACATATGTGGACATACTAACGGACAGTGACAACTACCTAACGCCGATCGGGGTATAAAACTAACAACCTTCTTCAAGTGATGCACATTTAACTTACTATATATGTATAGTTAATCAATATACTAGTGATTAAGAGTAATACATATATAACAGTGTATATCACTAATGTTTGTAAATATTATCATTTGATCGAAGTTGGTAGAAAGCAACCGTCCGATTGTGCATGGTAAATACAAAACCTGTGGATCCTGCAGTGTTAACGAAAAATATTATACATACAGTAGATCCCGCTCTAGAGCCCATTTGTCACGTCCAAATATTATATTGTCCGGAGTATTCTTTTATACAGAGTCAGTGATATTATCACATATTTCATTCTAAATATTAAGTATACTTATCGTGAGCTGTGAAGAGTGGTATAACCATTGTGTT
>VMBQ01018168.1:0-5000 GCA_007657795.1 Dreissena rostriformis | reverse complement strand
GATGATGATGATGATGATGATGATGATGATGATGATGATGATGATGATGATGATGATGATGATGATGATGATGATGATGATGATGATGATGATGATGATGATGATGATGATGATGATGATGATGATGATGATGATGATGATGATGATGATGATGATGATGATGATGATGATGATGATGATGATGATGATGATGATGATGATGATGATGATGATGATGATGATGATGATGATGATGATGATGATGATGATGATGATGATGATGATGATGATGATGATGATGATGATNATTACGCACATAAACAGCTGATACATTGTTCCGGTACTCACAATTTTATAGCGTTCTGTAGAGAAAGAGGTATGGTCCTCAGTTGTTGTCCAGTGCAGCTTACGTCAGTTCCGAAGCATTTACACTTCTCTGGACACTTTCCCATCGAGAAACCCGTGGTGCACAGCGCAAGAATCAGCGCCAACACGCACGTGAGGCACCTGGACATCATAGTCTGAGTTGTTATCTAGAGAAAATCAATCGTTCTAGGTTTCAGATATTACCACTATTTTTAACTATCCAAATTAGTATTGTCAGCGTATTCACAAGTATTTTCACTTTTGGTTTAAACAGTATTTATTCTTGATTATTTGAACATGACATGTGAATTATTTTCATGCACTAAATGATACGAAAACAAGTAACTTAACACGTAAATGATTTTTTCTCAATAGATATTCACAATACGTTACAGATTTTAGCACATGTGACCAGTTAAAGCAATTACCAACTGGTGGTGAATTATGCAGCGTCTGCACATTAAAGTGTACATGCAGTGATAAAATATATATTAAGATATCTATAAAGGTATAATACAAGTAAGTAAAATATGCATTAAGTATATTACGAGTTAGAGCAGGAAAGAGTTAGACTGAGTGGAAATACGAAGAACAGTTACGGAAGAAGGACATTCGACAGCATTAAATATGGTTGCCAGTTATAACGAGAAACGCTTTGACAAGACGATATATCGTTGGAAATTGAGAATAAGACATATGTTTTGCTAAGGTTCAATGTTTCTACATCCAAATAGTAAGTTGTTTCTTGTAAGAGGACGGGGGTTATTTCCGAACAGATTATTCAAAAGAAGTGTGTAGTTCTAACTAAGTAGATGGAAATGGTTGACGGTTTCAATTTCTCCACATGAGCAAAGAAGACTGTCTACTTGCGCTTTTTCGAATAGCTTGTTATTTAGAGATCTAAACTGAAGGCGCAGTCTTATGAATTTTACCAGCTATTGTACCAATATTAAATAATGCAGACGATTTTTTTTAGATTTTTGCTCAGGGAGACTTTTAAAGAAGACACAGTGTAAGATAGTTGCAAGTCTAGCGAAAAGGGGATTCTACTCTCTTATAGCTGTTGAAAGAAATGAGCATTGATATGATTCACTTCTTGCCTGAATAAGAAGAACTGATTCGTTGTTTCTAAGGTGGTAGCGGTTAGGTCGGTGGATTAGAATGAGATTTAAGACGTACTAGGGGCATATGCTGTATTTTACTTAGTAAAATAACATAAGTTTGTTTTTCTGCATTCTTTTTAAAAGTGTTTTGCATTTACATCGTTAAATAGAGAGTATATATATAACACAATTTAATGGCGCCGATACATATAGTGCCTGCCTAATTCTGTACAGCTTGTAAGTCTGTTTTAAGTCCCCAAATTCAAGAAGCTATCGGATAAAATCAATATACATGTTTTCTAGATTAGACCTGGAAGGTGCGTGTTTTAGAAACCTCAAAATACCTATTATTCGCCAGGATTTTTATTATAGATGCAGATTTCATTTGTAATGTATTGATAAGGAACACTAAACACATAATGTAAAGCTCATAAACTATAACTGTGTTTAAGTTCAGATGTATTTTTTGGTATCAAAATTCTGACAAATTTATTTTTCTAAAATATCATTTCAGCCAATGTTCGCAGATTAATAGCTAAGCGGATTCTTGATCGCAGCTTAAAGGGTCAGTACATTAATATACACATGAATCACCCTGTGTTTTGTTGAGCGTTTCACCAAATGGAAAGCTATTTCCCCGATAAATCAGCCCATAATACATGCAGTTGGAAGCGCAGTTTTAAGTGTATCTATCAACCTTTTAAACATTTAAGACACACCTTTGCATCGAGTTCCAAATAACAATGTTCAGTTATCTGGTGGGGTCGAGATAGTACGTCTTGGAAAAGGAATAAATAGTACATGCACATTTACGATTTTTGCTACTATCGCGTTTTAGACGATCTAAACATATGTCTTACATATGCAAAATGGATCTCACAAGGAAAACGCTCAATATAGTTTAATACTAATAACCTCCGAACCGCAAACATATAATGTTGACATGATATTGTTGTTGTTTTTCCCAAATACATGTAAATACAAAATCTAATAATCTTAACCTCGTCAATATATGTGTCGTGTTCTGAGAAAACTGGGCAAAATGCTTGTGCGTAAATTTGCATCCCAGATTAGCCTGTACAGTCCGCACAGGCTTATCAGGGACGACACTTTCCGCTTTTATGGAATTTTTAATTTAAATGATGTCTCTTCTTAGCGAAAATCCATTTAAGGGGGGAAGTGTAGTCCCGGATTAGCCTGTGCGGACTGCACAGGCTATTATGGGATGACACTTTACGTACAAGCATTTTGCCCAGTTTTCTCGGAACACGACACATATAACTACTTATATCTGTGTGAGTTTGAAACGTGTTGGATGTTCAAGAGAACAATATAGGAAATAAAAATATGTTATTTAAAGTGATACTTCGGTCCACACACTAACAGCAAATTAAAAAGTGGGGCTCGTTACATGCATAAAAATATCATTTTGGCATCATCGTACAGCCCTGTGCAACAATGTGCAAATCTTAAATCATTTAGAATGGCAAATGTTTTTTACTATGATTAAATTTGTCTGTTATTGCAATTAAATGTGAAGAGTTTACCTTGTAAATTTTCTTTTCTGAAATACATGCGATGATACTTGTAGCTTGAGACTCTGTACATTGCACAGATTTTTTTTTCTGATATGCGATGTGTAAGTGTTATAGGGATTCCAGTATAATATACGGGAACCGGGCTCAGAAATTATTGCAAAAACTATTTCTATATTTGAACTATGATTGCACTTTCCTGTTAATGCAATACAAATTCGTTAAAAGAAATTGGCATTTAAACCGTCGTTTGTGTTATTATTTTATTACAACCAATTCTGGATAATAGTAGTACTTTTACCCGTTAACTTCGCATTCAGTGTTGAAGTAAAGATAAAGCGTTTACGATAAAGTACGGAAAAGCTTATTGATGTGTTTAATTAAAGGTTCTATACTGAGATTAAGTAATATCAGAAAACAGCTATTTATAATTTGTTTTTGGTGTTAAATAAACATAGCGGATCATCATAAGATTAATACACGAATTCCATATAAATGGTGGGTCTACATAAGGATATCGATGGAGAACTGTGATAGGGTCATTAGTGTACCCCATTAATAGGGGGATACAAATACACAAAGTTGATTTAACATATTGTTGGGTTTTAAGCATGTATGTTTGTAACGTCGTTTAGTATTTCAATATGTTTAAACCGTTTATTTTTAGCTTTCAACGATAGCCATTTATCATTTATATTATACACCAATATTCGGTCGAATCAAATCTGGAGCAAAATAATATCGATACATATCAATAATGGTATCTTCATTTGAGCCACGATCTGTTAAAACGGGATTTTATACCTGTGCGTTAATTGTTTTCCGGGATTAGCCTATGCAGTCCGGTTAAGGCGGAAAGTCCCTGATTAGCCTATTTGAACTCCACGGGCTCATCTTGGACGATACTTTAAACACCTGCACTAAGTCTTCTTTTCACAGAGCGAGGCTCATTTGTTTTTTTGTTATTAATACTTCTATCCTTTAACTTACGTTTAAGAGAACGGTCCTTGCGTATGCTTTGCATGCGTCTTGGAAAGACACCTTTTAAGATAAATGTTGTTGCTAACAACATTTTGAGTTGTTTTGTATGTTCTTGAACACTCATAGTTTATATGCAACATAGAAGATATACGAACGTTGGATTAACAAGATTTAGTGTTTGCCCTCTTATATTATTCGTGTGAATGAAACTCCAATTTACCCTTATAATTATAATATTTTTGCGATCACAACTGTCGTTTGTATTTCAATTTTCACACGGTTTGTAACTTGTGCATGTCATTACTTCAAAGCATATGACAAATAAATATAACAAATGGTATTTGGCAATTAATCAGTTATTTTATAAGTAGATTTCTTGATTGTTGGACACCGGTAACGGGACAGTCGTTACCCTGCTTTTTTTTGGCACTCCCGGACAATCGGCACCGCGAAAATGTGTCGACCTGACAATCGCTTTTGGGTGTAACCAAACTGATAATGTGCAGCCCCGGGCAATCACCTTCTTCAAATCCGACATTCGCCACCATACATATTCGTTTACAATACAAAGTAACAGCTGCGGAAAACTTTGAAAACAATCTTTTAAAGGAGGCGATTGATAAAGCCCGTCAACATTACATGTATGTTGGACTTTGTTGGACTTATTAGTCTAATCCGCTATTTGGTTTGAAAAAAACAGAGATAGCTAATTATCAATTTAAATAATACATTACAGACATTACGATAACAATTAGTAATATCTCCTTATATTGCGATGTTTTCAAAGTGTGTTTCTATAAAAAAATGAATGTATATATAATTCTTTATAGTATAAGGAAAATTTTAAGCCAGATGCCATATCGATAAATAAATTTATTGTGTTTGAAGATATTTAAGAATCAAATATTTTGGTCAAAGAATATATTTACATATTTAAAATGTAAAGACCTATGAAGCCCACGCAGAAACTTCATTTCTTCGGTTTGAAAAAAATACTTATCCATTATTACCACGATATTACAAATAAAGCACATGT
>VMBQ01018145.1:0-10442 GCA_007657795.1 Dreissena rostriformis | reverse complement strand
TCGAGAACTGCGCAAACTTCTTGACGATCTACTGGCCAAGAAACTAGAAGACCCATCACTGCACATTTCTGGTTCGTGTAAAACTGCCTCTGATAATGATTATGTTACAATAAATATACAATTTTTATTGAAAGTTGCTGGGTCAAGCAGTCATTAAAAAAAAGCATTTTTACCAATCAAGCTTGAAGTCCTATATGATAATTTAAGACAAATAAAATGATAAAACTTCAATAAATGATCTTGTAAATCTTATATTGTCTCTTTTATTGAAGGTTTGATTAAATTATACTTTTAGTCTTGTCAAAACAATAACTATTGCACATCAAACTTGACCCTCGTGAAGTTACATTATCGAAAGTGTATGTGCGTTATCTGTACATATATAAAACATACTCACATTTCTAGAAACAAGACCATCATGTAATAACTTGATAATTTGATTGTTCAGTAATTACCTAGCAATTAATGGCCATACATGTGCTAAACATAAAACGTATAACATTTAATATTGCCCATTTCAGATGACAGAGTAGTCGGACTGTTGGAAGAACTTTTGGAATCTGAGCGAACAAGATAGCACAATGTTTTATAAACACAAGATCAGCTGAGGACTACTCGCATATACAACATTTAGTATTTTTTTGGTTTGTTGAGTTCCTTAGCAACAGAAGACATGTTTTCGGTCGGATGTTTGTTATTTATTTCATGTTTATGAACAAATAAAGTTCATGTGGTTACTTACTGGTATGTGACTGGGGCCTCTATTGTGCTAACTGGATTGATACTGACCAAGTTTCTTTAATTTGGCATATTCATCCTAATACATTGGCATTTTTTATGGGTACATACTGGACTTTGGATGTTTAAATGGCATTGGATTTATCTTGTTTATTCACATGATTGAATTCTGAAGCGAATATAAGCATTCTTATATATAGTGTATATTTTAGTGTGTTTTTCAACTATATGTCTAAACAACCGTGCAAGTTGTCTTTAATATATTTTTACAATTTCAATATTGGCGCCATGTCTTCATACCAGAGGTGATTACCTTTGCTGTCAGTTGTCGATTTGGAATAAAAGCAGTGCAATCAAATATTTGAGAATAAATGGAAAAGAAGGATGTTTGTTGTTTTAACTATTACCTGGTATTTTGGTATATTTTGTTAAAAAAAGTTACATACAAATAATGATGCAATAAAGTATTGTAACATTGTATTGAAACATGATGATGCAACATTCTTGGGTGTTATGTTTTTAAGAACACCAAATTTGGAATGACGCCAAAGTGCGGTTACAACAAAGTACTCCAATTATCTCCAATTGAATTTTGACCAAAGTCAAATATAAAAACAGTTTATGTCACGTGAGTTTAATAACTATTTCAACTTTTCTATTTTGCAGCATTGATGTGGCAAGTTTCGTATGAAGTATTACATTTTCAATTCCGATTTTTTGCTATAATCTTAACTATTGTACATCTTGATGAAAGCTGGTAAATTAGTCGGTTATGAAAATTCAGGTACATATATATATCTGTTAAGGTAGATGATAATGTCATTAAATATAACTAAACTGTAAGGGCAGCTGCAGTCAGGTTGGAACAGTTCGTAACCTTTTTGGTCTCATAGTCATTAACAAAACATTGTAACTATTTGTTGCACGATGCATGAAAAAGAATTAAGTATGAACCACATCTATTCCCTGATAAAGTAGTTAAGATATATATCCAAAGTCGTTAATTATTTTAGATCGTCGTAATGCAAGTTCATGAAGAAGAAGAAGCCACACTATTTTGTAAACAGCCAAATTTTAGCGCACTTAACCTCCTATAAAGCTTCACAAACAAAATATGTCATGAATTATTTTAAATAAATTAAAGTCGTTTTATCAACACACACAAAAACATGGTATTATGTATGGTTGCTACCGCGGCTGAAATACATATCAATTCTACAAACCAGCGCACATCTATGCACTCCCATCAAATAATGGCCTGCCTCTATACGAACGTGTAACCTCAAATCAGTTATTTAATGTAAGAATGTTTTGGGGTGTATGGGTTGGGATGACATTTAAGTTGTTTACAAGTTTATATTTATATAAAAGTGCAAGTAGGAAAACTGTGGTACATAATTTTCCTGCTAAGCTGGAATGAAATTTAATGCTTATTTCAGTTTCAGTATCTAAAAAGTAATAAACATTACAATAGTAACAAAAGATGATAATCGTTTTCTACATGCGAACCTTTAAAACGGATGGCGAAACCAGATATTACTGTCCTCTTCCATGAACATTCTCTAGGCGTATATTATGTGTCATTTGTACATTGTAAACCTTTACGATTTTTGGAAAACGTTTAAAATGTCTCATGAACGATAAAAATTATAATGAAATGTTGTGAGTGTATTTTCTCCCATAAATGAAACCTATCTACATAAACAATTTCAAGTTCATCCCTCTCATTTTAGTACTCCAGATATGCCAGTAACAAATTTCACGTCCATGCAATCTTTGCTTTCTACCTTTTTTATGCCCCCTGTAAATTGGTGAAAAAGTTATCCTTATTCATCATTCTTTTCATGGAATAGGATGAGTACGGATATTCAGTTTCATGTTTCACAATACAAGTAACGGAAAAGTTTACTTTTCAATTTGTAAAGATTCATATAGTACAGCGTATCATTTTAGTGCTATCTCGGTTCAAGTAGTCGTACAAAAGGCAGTTTAAAAAAATGCTTCTTAGAATATGTTATATATAGATATAATTGAGAGTTTCGCCTCCACTAGTTTAATTTTAAATATATTTTGCACACATAAACTTTCATTATAATAAGGAACACCCGCTCTCCTGTCAATAATAATTTCGTTAACGATATAACTAAAACCATCTATATTAATTAAGCATCAGTAATTTCAGCATCAATGCTACATAAAAGCAAGAGGTCCTCTTTAGAAGTAATACTGAAATCAGCAATACCTCCAACTCATCCATAAGCATCCCCACAACCGCAAACATCGGAATCACCATAATATCGTCACTTGTTTACAATAAGGCACATAAACATCACACCGCTAATACCAGCACCGACAATCCAGTGACACAAGCATAAAAACACCCTGACACGCATCATCTTTTGCGTCATCAACATCGCCATCGATATCACCAAAACTACCGACTTCAACAGGTTTTAGAGCATAAATCCATTTACTGCCAATACATTCTTGAGAAAATGTATTAATTTCAAACAGATTTTCGTTCACCAACCTAGAGTGCTACAAAGACAAGTTATTCCCTTTGTAAACAGTAAGCTAAATTTATTGTTAATATCAATTAGCATTAAACGCCCATTTATTTGACTACCTAGAGTGCCAGGATGGGTTGGGGGCTAAAGGAGTAGGCCGCAGCGCCCAGCTATATTTCATCGAAGATCTTCCCTAGAGTGCAATCTTAAATTTTCCCTTTTTAAAACGTCTTTTATGCTCAAAACTTGACATGTGGTTAATTAATTTCCTTGAGAGGTTATATTGTTCAGCTTTGACTTCAGGGTCAAAATGAGTGGATATACCATTTATATGTTACCCCCTTTGACCACGCCGGGTATGCGGATACTGTGATGACCGATTGCACTTCGATTACAGAAAACAACAAACGTCACGCGCGAGAGGTAAGTTTCTCAGTTTTTTTTTAAGTTATATCCTAAAGATTAGTTTTTAAGACAGGACACATCGTCGAGTTGATAAATGGTGTATCCTTTTGTATTGGGAAGACAAAATTTCACGGAAGAATGGTACTTTTTTGCCCCAAAAATAGAAAATTCGGTCGGAAAACAGCATAAACTTGATGAACAGTAAAGATTTTAACAAAATAAAACTACTTAGACATATTTCAAGAAATTGTTTCTATTCCAGCATGTAGAGTAATCACTGTGATTCAAATACTGAAATTTTGAGAGTATTCAATGAAATATAAACAAAGATAGAGCATGTTTTAATAGGTGGTATACATACAGTTACATGCACTTTGATTACCGATAAAGGGCACTTCGGATTACGGAGACTTTCAACAAATTGGGCACTCTGATCACCGAGTTTTATCTTCTACCTGAAATGCATTTATGTATATTATGGCTTTTCTTACCAAATATTTTGAAAATATAAAGTATCACTCAAGAGATAAATTCGAAAATACCAGCACATCGACGCCTTGTGCTAAAAGACCTACCCGAATGACTATGTAAAAGGCGATACAAATACATTTGAAGCTGCATACAAATTGAGACCATCTAGACTGAAGTAATGTTGAACAGCCTAACCGAGATGATCGTTATTAGCCACAGATGGTCCGAAAATTAATCAAAATGCTTTTGAAATATTATCTAATTCAAAACAACCAGCATGCTGTCTAACATTGTCGGTAAAATGTGACTGTCTAACATTTAGATTTTTTCGACGGATTACATTGTGTGTACTTAGGATTATCAGCAGGTTATTGTACGATAATTTAAGTTTTACCTTTGTGTAGGCTTCACAATATAAAATATGAACATTTAAGATCCTTTTTGTTCATCTCTTGATTGTCAAACGCAATACTTTAACTCATGGCTTCGCCATATTAGGTATGGCTACGTACTCTGTTCATTCGATGCAAAACCACACATGACATGCAAACATTATAGTAATAAATCTGAATGTCGCGTTAAACCACACAAGAAGAATGTAAGTATATATAAAGTTCATTTAGAGTTACGTTTACCCTTCGGTGTGCTACTCTGAATTTCAAAGAACTTGTTCTTTTAGTTTAAGATGTTGTACGCAATATAGAAATGCTCTATGTGTGTTATGTTTATTATGTATATGGGCCGCTCCATGAGATAACCGGATATCTCTGCGTAAATCTATACGTAAAGTGCCGTCCCGGATCAGCCTGTGCAGTAAGAACAGGCTAATCCGGGGCGCCATCTTCCGTCTTAATGGTATTTTTCGTTTCAAGAAGGTATGTTCTTAACGAAACTGCATTGGAAGTGGAATGTGGCGTTCCGGATTAGCCTGTTCGAAGGCTAATCCTGGACGGCACTTTAGACAGATTTCAATATTCCCTGTTTTGGCATGGAATGGCCAAATTATGATTTTAGTGCGTTGTTCTTTTTTAACATTATTATAAATCTTTATACCTTACACAACATTTTGCATTTGAAACAGAATTAGAGAGAACATTATGAAAGGGTGAGAACATGCTGATGATGAGCAATTAACCTTTAGTTTCTCAAACTAAATGTTTACATATATTAAAGAAAATTACGCAAATGTCTTGTCATTTTAAAACTATTCGATGCCTTACCGCAATATGTATAATTTTGTAAGTGATCATAAATTATGTTATACATCTGATGAAAAGAAATACAAAAAATGTTACAGTGATTTTTGCTTTTATTTAACAATGAACACTTTTAACGGATATTGACGACATCCAATGACCCTCGATTACTCTCTTCATTTGAAATATACACAGGTGCTGTGTTATGTTTGTGAATTTTGTTTGAATGGGCAGTTTCGCGGTTGTCAAAATATATTTACATATACATGAACATTGAAACTCCAGAAATATTACCATGACTTAAGTCAAATAACCAATTGCCTTGACATAATATTAAATTATCAAAATATTATATATTTTTAAAAATACGAATTCTCGGTTAGAGATTTTTGTAATAAACTGGTTTTTATTTCACTAGATTGGCAACGTGGCATTTGTACTTTAATAACACAGGCATGTTTTACAAACGAGGCAACTCGGCACGTACAGCGACCTTTTCTTTCGTAAATAGAAATGTTATGCTTCATATCCGTTTGCGTGTTTTTCTGTTTACAATTCACCTGGTGTATCGAATGAGTTAGAAATAATAAAGGCGTTTTGAAATTAAGGTAACGCACTTCCTTTTAAATGAGTCATGTTTATAGGCAAATCATATAGAAATTGCCATTTCTACTGATCCATCTGGAAGAAAGTTTGTACACATTTAGGTTTCCTTTCTTCAGAAATTAAGGCTTACTGGTTTTGATTATAATATATTGTAACGGATGCGAACACATGCTTTATACAATGCGCATTTCAATGAAAGCTTTTTTTGTATCTTAAAGACCCAGATTACTGAAACGAACCACTTGCTCAAGGAACTCGGCCATACTTTTGCTATAAAATTCCCTAAACAACAATAAAGAACATTACATCCATCAAACATGATTTCTTTATGACAGCATTTTAGGAAAAACAAAATTTGATATAATTGTATATGACTTGATATGGATTTTAAAATGATTTGCCTGTTTGAATAAATTGTCACAATCAGTTCCATTGATGTGTTTTGATTTCTTACTATGAATCATCATTGAACATTGAACAACAAATCCCAACTTATCTTACTTTGCCTTAGTATGTTAAACGGATGGGAGAAGTTTACCATCATTTGTCTTTTTTGGTCTTATTTTTTACTTGAAATAATCAAGTTTTGATTATGCGTGTTTGACTAGGCGGGTGATTTCCATATTTCTCAATTTAATTTACTGATTGGCTGAAATTATTTTCCATGTGTGCATGAATCAGCGGGTGATTTCCATATTTTTCAGGGTAATTCACTGATTGGCTGAAAGTAATTCATACATACGAGGCTCAGTGACGGTGATAAATATACAGCGACCAGAATAAATTTGTGAAATAATTAGGTGTACGATAAAATCATTGAAATTCTCATTTCAATTAAGTATCAGGGCGTTTGCAATATTGCAATATTCGGGATGACTGAACAACATTCTTGAGTACATCCGGTAAGCCTTTGATGTACAGCGACTTCGATTTCAATGCACAGTGTTTTTGCACCATCTTAATATGAACTTTTAATCAAAATGTGTTTGGTTATATATATATAATAGCGTTACAAAACTTAATGCATTCAGCTACATTCAAATCAGATTTTAAATATAGCATTGAATTCGAATTCACGTGTAACGTAATTCGCAATTATATGGTCGGCTGTATATTTACATACTTGTTTCCATTGTGGCCCTATGCATTATATTATATGTATAGTGAATCCCTATCTTACAATTTTATAATTATTTCATTAATCAGTACAAGTAGGGTTTGTCTTAAACATAATGTATAACTTGAACATATAGTGTCCATATTGAAGTCGTTGTTATTGCAAGTTCAGGCATATAGGAAAAAACTAAAACAATGAGACATCGCTAGAAGATAAATTATTTTCTTTAAGGCAATTATTCATCTCCGTATATCATACGGGATAACAAATACGACAAAACAACACTAACAAATTATTAAAATTCGGGTCCGTGGCCCTGGAACCGCCCATATAATCATAGATACTTGGCAGTTGACGTTACAAAACGTGTCGTTACAGCATTGTCTTAAAATCTTGTTAAGTTACGTAAGTACATACATTTTTTTTATAGCCTGCTTACTATAACAGTATTTCACAGCGAATTCTGCATTTTTGATTCACTAAAAAGAGTGTGTTATATCTGGACAAAAAGTGTCCAGTAATCGGGAATCAAAGTGCCATTGTCATTGAGATGATCGGTAAACGAAGTGCCCATGCAAAATGTGCATGCGACTCTTCAAACATTTGAATTTTCTCAAATACGTTAGTTAACTAAAATTTAACATGTTGTAACATTAATTTATATATTGGTCGTTTATTTCGAATAGTAAGCACGTTCTTGATTTATTTCCAAGTATGTTTTTTTTTGGTTAAAATATGTACTGATCATCCAATTCATGCTGATTATCGATAGAATTGTTTTTTTTTTTATAATTCACCGTTTTTTCCGCGAATGTCTTTCTTCGCAATACAAAGTGCTATATCATTAATCACACAAACAATGTTCCGTGTCTGAAAACCAAATGAACAGAACATAAATGCAAAAAAGCTGAAGAACTCACATCTCGCGCGTGGCTTTTGTTGTTATCTGTCATTGAAGTGCCATCCGCCATCAAAGTATCCGCATACCCGGCGTGTTGACAGTTGCATATCAATATTAAATTAATACATTTGTTTTGCCAGAACCATGAGTCATTGTTGCAAAAATCCAACTCCCACCTATTAACTACCTCCGGGTAGCTGGAAGTTGCAACTCCTTAATTTTTTTTTTCAAGTAAACTCTAGCTTTAATGGGTAATATGAGCCACGTATATTGTTTTCTGACATAAATAAACACACAAATTCCATAAATATATCCCTATTACAATGTTATTTAGGTCTACAGGTTAAATGTCAGAAAAACCTTGTTACAACTTGAGGCCATTTTTATGACTCAATCTTGATAAAGCTTGGTCAGAATGGTCAGAATTTGTATCTTGACTATAGTAAGGTCAATTTTGTATCTGAGCAAGAATGTTTATCTTTACATTTTCTTTGCCAAGTTTGAATCCTGGTCACGTGCGTCCAAAACAAGGTCACCATGTCAAATCTGATTTAAAAACGTATCAACGTTCTAGAGGCTACATTAATGACTCAATCTGTAAGTTACTTGGTCAGAATGTTTATGTTGACAATAGATGGGCCAGGTTGGAATATGGGTCATGTGCATTAAAAAAAAGGTAACCAGGTCAAGTCTTAGAAAACCCTTGTTACCATTCTAGAAAAAACTCGATCTTGATAAACTTTATTTAGGATGTTAATCTTGACATTTTCTTATTGACTTAGAATGTGTGTCTTATATGTCTAAAAACTTGCTAACCACATCAAATCTTAGAAAAACGTTTCCACTCGATATGCCACGTTTGTGAATAAATATTGATGACACTTTGTCAGAATGTTCAGTTTGGCAATATCTAGGCTATATAATCTGGCTCGCGTGCATATAAAAACTAGTTTGACCACATTTATGACTCAATCTTTACAAAACTTGGTCATACTGTTTATCTTGACATGACTTTGGTCAAGTGTGAATCTGGGTCGCTTGCGTCTTGAAACTAGGTCACCAAGTAAAAAAGTAAATCCAATGGCAACATTTATGACTCAAACTTGATGAAACTTGGTCAGAATGTTTGTTTGGACAGTATCTAGAGCACGTTTAAATTTGCATCTGATTTGTATACAAAATGTGCAACCAGGTAAAATCTTAAGAAAACCTTAATACCATTATATGGCCACATTTATGAAACTTGGTCAGAATATTTATCCGGACAATATGAACGCCATGTTTGAATTTAGGGCACGTATGGTCAAAATCTAAATCACGTGGTCAAGTCAACAGCACTTGATGTCCTTGCAGTCAGGTGAGCGCTTAAGGGATATCATGTGTGTGTGTGTGAGTTTTTGTGTGTGTTTGGGGTGTGCGTGAATTGTAATGAGTATATATGCACATATTTCCATTAAAACATTGTTTTTATTATTTATTAAATAACAATAAAAAGACGCAGGATTTACATATTGATTTATGTTTAATGCGAACTTCTACGTTGTAAACACCGTGGCTGGTGTGCAACCTATGATAACAAATTATTTTACTGCACTGTAACCTACTTTTCTATAACGGAGTTTGAATCATTTTCCAACAGGATTCGGAACGAAGCTGATCCATTTATTATTATGCGCAATTTTTCAATCCTTGTAATTCATACTCAGTGCGATGATTAGTGCTCGGAGTGCCAAACACAAAACCTGACTGCCGAAAGCCTATACCACTAGATGTAACCCGTCTCAGTTTTGCCACCACAGTAATTTTCTCTTAAAAACACTACACGCAGATCACGTGCCAGGCACTCATCCTTGTCACATTTCATGTGTTTTTAATTTCGAATGACGCAGCTTCTTTCTAAAAAAACACAAGGGATGGGACATCATGTCGTTCAGTTAACATACGTCAATGTCAGTACGTGCTAATAAGTTTATACTGACATAAGAAAAACAACAGCAAACCAGTGACCCTTGTCCTAAAAGCCTCCACAGATCCATTTACTGTGCATACATTGCACAACGCCTCCTTTTAATTAGAATCTTAACCTCACCACATATGTAGCTTAATAATGAAGGTATTGGTTGTGTGCTTTCAAGTTTGCTATTTATGTTGTTGAATACGGGGTTACGGATGTGCATCGGATACACGGATGAAATTTGTGAAAACTGTCTATATTTTTGTATTAGATTATTTTGTTATTTATAGTTTTTCTTTGGAAAATATGGTGTTCATTGCATTATATTGCATTAACATGAGACCCCAGGCGAAAAATGTGTAAATACTTGTGTTTAAAACGTATGTTGTTTTGTACCAGTTATTAATTGTCAACATGAAAAAGAAAATAAACCACACTAAAACATAAATTCTTCATCATCCCAATGTAGAAGATATAAATGTTTAATGAATTTTGATAACTCAAAAGGTAAACGCTAAATAAACAAACACCTGCATCCTCCGGATAT
>VMBQ01018102.1:0-10092 GCA_007657795.1 Dreissena rostriformis | reverse complement strand
CCCTAAATAAGCGACTTATGTGTGCCTGTTTGCAGCACTATGTGTAAAGGCAAGATCATGCTTTAATGTGATAATTAAGAACGCTAACGATTGACCGGCGTATGATTATTGACTGGCAACCGGCCGATTTGTTTATAACCTTACGGAAAAAGTACCGTACCGTCAAAATACAACTTTTTCATGGATAAAACAATATTATTTTGTTTAACCCGCTTGGACAACAGGTATCAAATTCCTCGGATGGCTGTTATCCGTTCACCTACACAGGGAGGGAAAACTCTTGACAAGGTTTCCACGACTTCTCGCAGTGGTCTCCCCTACAGCTGATTGACAACTTCGTCTACAAGTTGTTCCTTCATATTTAATAGATTTATGAATGATTTATAACGCATACTCTAGTTTCACTTCTTGTTGCAAATGTTTGATTAAAATGTTTTCAAACAGAAGAACGATGGCCTTTGTTCCATGATAAAACACTTAAGCATTTCAACCAGACCTCGGTATTTAAAAGAAGTTTAAAAAAATATCCAAATTTCCAATTATTCATCACAGGCATTCGGTATAAGTTGGTACCCCCCTCCAAAAAAGTAAGTGGATTTTTATTCTTTCTTTAAATTATCTATTTGTTATACAAACTAACCACAACAACAAGTTAGTCGGAATATATATATAAAAATAACTATCATTTCGACTAACTTTTGTGTAGTTATATATTTGTTATACAAACTAACCACAAAAACAAGTTAGTCGGAATATATATATATATATATAACTTTTGTGTGTGGTTAGTTTGTATAACAAATAGATAATTTAAAGAAGAACAACAAATCCACTAATTTGTTTTTTGAGGGGGGTTACAACTTATACCGAATGCCTGTGTTATTCATAGCGCAGTACCTTCCAAAATTAAATCAGAAAATGTGTATTCTTCGCTTATTCTTTGCGAATGAAGTTTGATTGTATACAATAACGCTTTATGTACACAATGCGCGTAGTATCGTGTGCGGGGCTAATTTACTTAAAATTGTTTATAGAAACTCCCACCATAAACAAACCGCTAGTCCATTATCTATTATATTATATATTATATTGTATATTATATTATGTATTATATTATATATAATTATATTCTATATTATATATTATATTATATATAATATAATATAATATGTAATAGGTATAATTCAAAATGTTGTAAATGAGCCTTCGGCTCACCCTATTAATTCCTCCGACTTGCCAGATAACCACTCTCCACGTCACCAACCTATTATTCTCTATATATCTATATTCCAGAAAGACGACAAGAAACGTTAATTGAACAACGTAAACTTTACGAATACGCACAACGACAGAAGGGTATTCCCTGCCAAGTGAAGAAAGTTCCAGAACTAAAGAAACGCCATTACGTCACAGCAGCACTAGAAGTTGCAGTAGATAGTGTTGATGGAAAAACGGAGGTGGTGTTTCACGGCAACGAGTGGAAAGATTTAAATGACGTGAAGAACATATTTGGATGTCTTTTTCCGGCACCATCCGACTTTACACGGTATATTACATGTTTGGTTTATCAGTTTTTATCCTGTCACATCCCTTAAAATCAGCCTAATAACCAGGTAACCTAATAACCCAAAAGTTATTAGGCTAGTCGACCAGGTCACCTAATAACCCAAAAGTTACTATGAAATGACAAAATATAATATAGTTTATAATATCATAAATAATATAATATGATATATAATATGATATATAATATGATATGATATATAATATAATATATAATAGGTATAATTCAAAATGTTTTAAATGTGACAGGATAAAAAGAATAATAGGTTGGTGACGTGGATGGAGAGTGGTTATCTGGCTCGTCGGAGGATCTTATCGGGTTCGCCTTCGGCTCACCCAAAAAATTCCTCCGACTTGCCAGATAACCACTCTCCATCGACGTCACCAACCTATTATTCTCTATATATCTTTTATTGGGCCTAAGTCTGATCATGACACTTATACCAGGTTTTTTTTAATTATTATTATGCGTCTAGCATGTTGAATATTTTGATACAACTTAATAATTTCTTTTCAACTGAATGTTGGTCAAAAAGCGAATGCGTTATTTTAAGGTGGGACGACGATGTCAAGTTCGGAATGCAGCGTTTTGCTGGCACGCACAACGAAATGATCCGGCTATGTACGAAAATACCCGAGAAACTTCCGGTTACACCGGCAATGCTATTACCTTTCTTAGAAAATGATACCCTGCAATCGGCATTATCTAACGAGCGACTTTTTGTAGTAGACCATTCAATTCTGCATAAGTGCAAAAAGGGGAGCGGGAGTGTAGTGTGCTCTCCTATAGCGTTGTTCTACAGACGAAACGATGACAAAATCGTTCCCATCGCCATACAGCTGTTCCAGGATAACGCAGACAACAATCCCGTCTTCCTTCCTTCTGACAGCAAATATACGTGGATTCTCGCGAAGATGTGGTTCAATAACGCAGACGCCTGCGTCCACCAATCGATCAGTCATCTTGGGTACACACACATTGTCATGGAGGGGTTTGCCGTATCCGTTCACCGACATCTGTCACAGTCACACCCGATGTTCAAACTAATTGCACCGCACTTTATGTATATTATGACAATCAATGAGCTTGCTGTGGGGACTTTGCTCGAGAAAGGAGGCTTTTTTGACACAGTTATGTCTATAGGTACAGAAGGAGCCTATGAGTTGATAAGGCGTTACCGAACCAAATGGAGGCTCAACGTGGAAGGAACGCTCCCGGCCAACCTCAAAGAGAGAGGTGTAGACAGCCCAGAAGTAGTTCCCGACTACCCCTTTCGGGATGATGCGCTTCTGACGTACAAAGCAATCCTGCACTACGTAACCGATTACGTTCTCCTATATTATCCTTCCGACACCGTGTTGTCTCAAGACTTTGAGATACAGAACTGGCGGGCAGAACTGGACAGACCCATAGAGAATGGTGGCCTCGGTGTCCTGGGGGTTGAAGGGGTCAACGGGACGTTTGCGTCACGTGACCAGTTGATTCAGGTCGTCACAAGCATCATTTACATGTGCAGTGCGGGTCACGCGGCTGTGAACTTCAAGCAGTATGATGAGTACGCCTTTACGATTAACTACCCATCAAAACTGCGAGGAAAACCGCCTAGCGACAAAAGAAGTCTTTCTGAACGCGACGTGCTGCAAGCCATTCAAGATCGCTCTGACCAGTACCAACTTCTGACGATAATAAAAATTCTCAGCGAGCATTCTTTCGGGAAGGCATTGGGAAACTTTGAAATAAATTACATCTACGAGCAGAAAGCGTTGGAAATTGTGAGCAAGTTTCGAGCAGAGCTAAACAAGATTCATTCAACAATCCAAGAAAGGAACAGCAAAAGACCAATCCGCTACGATTACATGGATCCAATCTTAATACCAAATTCTATCAGCATCTAAGAAAAAAAGGTAATGTATGGAACATCGAGTTACAATAGCCTTATCACCCATTTATGCCTAGTGGACTCTCCCATCCTTCTAAATTGGATCAATTTATTTCCAAAATTAGGAATGTCTCGTATATTTATTTCTATATTTAGAACATTTCTTACAGAAATTCCTTTAAGTAAACAGCGCAGACCCTGATGAGACGCCGCATCATGCGGCGTCTCATCTGGGTCAACGCTGTTTGCCAAAGCCTTTTTTCTAGACGCTATTCATAAATGGGTTAATCTACTCGATCTATGATCAGCGACTGATTGATATAGGACAAAGCAAATTATGGCGGTGTTGTTGTTTTTACCACATACCAAAATAACAACTGCGTGTTAGTTCTTTGTATGTTTGTGGTTATTACCGGAATGTGTTTTATGTAAACATTTCGACGTTTTTCTGGAAGTGTTTTTATACAATCAATAGTTATTACTTTATGTTACAGATATGTTTTAAAATGTTGATGTTAATTTAGACATTATGCGTATTGTTTCGGTGCAGCAGAGCGAACTGGTTAAAATATATTAAAACGTGTATCGAAATAAATCGTAATGTGTATAGTAAGAAAAATAAGTTTATTTTATTCATAGATTTAAAATCACTTTATTTTAAACTAATTTTTTTTTTATCTCGATTGCATCTGAAGCCCTCGACTTAAAGAAACCATCACGAGTCCGTTTCCTCTCACCAGTATTTGACTAATTGGAAAGATCATTAGAAAACCGAGTGGGGACCGAACCCGTGACTTCCCGGTGGCAAGGCGGACACTATATCCATTACTATATCCATTACGAAATTGCGGCTGTAAAATATCTCTGAAACAATACCAAACAATACTTAAATAATCTGCCCTCAACAGAAAGGAAAAATCATCCTGGTGATTTGTGAGTAAAATATACAATGCGATTTGTTTAATGTAACGTTAAAAACATGTGTTGAATTTGTGAAATAACAAACAAAAATAAAGTTTGAATAAAGTATGAATCGTGAATATTGCAACATTATTATGTTATCCTTGTTTCCTTTCTGTGTGGAGGATCTTTTTGGTGATGTTAAGTGTATGTTTGGACCTGTGACTATAATGTGTATTAAATGTTGTGTTTTATTTTAAGATGTGCATGTTCTGTTCTCATTAAATGCATTTTTGTTTTGCTTTAATATTGCTAACCTTGTTATATTGTTTGTATGGAAATACGCTTACTATTGTTTTAATGTGCATGTCAATAACCCATTTTAACAAATCGTACTATAGTGAGATTTATTTTTCGGTTTTTAAATACAGTTTGGTCGCGAACGGTCTTTTGGGAACGTCAATGCCAGACTATATATATCACGAATTTTGTTCTCGTGTTTGCAGAAACCGAATGTTTGATTTTGATAATTTTATAAACTTTTATAAAGTACATTCCACAAAAATACATAAAATAATTAAGTTTTTTTTTAATCAATAATCCGAATAATAATAATAAGTATGTTTAAGTTGTGTGCGTGTTTTTTTTTTAAACATATTGATTTTGTTTTGTGTTACTTATTTTCTTGTAGTATTTTCAAACAAAATATGTTTAAATTTTAAATAATAGATATATGTTACATGAAGCTAACATATTGACGTCTTCTTTAGATAGAATATAAATTATTCAAGGTTGTGCAAACGAAACTTGGGAAAAAAATATGCATCGACTTAAATCGTTATTGTTTTGTGAGATAAATACGAAAATTATTCATGGATTTTAAAACTATTTGAAACAAAAACTATACAATACTTGAATACTGTGCATTTAATGGATAGGACAATTATTTCTGCTGATTTCTGGGTCAAATATATTTCGTGTAATTTTATGTAAAATAGAAGTGTTGTTAGTTAAATGTTGTTAAGTGAAGTGCAGTTTTTGTGTGTTATGAATAATGTTATGAAAATGTACTGAGCATTGCAACGTGATCATGTTGTTTAAGTTTTGCTTGTTTTGGGGATTTTTTGGCTTAACCATTTTTAAACCTGTTTCTTTGGATGAATGAGTTATGTAGTTATGTTTAAATCTGTGCGCTTGTTGTTGCATTTGAATGAATGCTTCTTTTCTTTATTATTGAAAAATGTTAACCATATTACCTTGCTTGTATCTTAAGAAAACGATTGGGTATAGCAATTGTTGTAATGTGAATGTCCATAACCAATGAAATTCATAATTCGTCGTAGAATCTAAGATCATATACTATAGTTTATGCTTAAAGCGGGACTGTACGATTTTTACATGTGTTAAATTTTAATATATTGATTAAATTATGTTACGATGACTCAAAATAGGCAATAAAAATTATACTTTGAAGACGAATTTCATAAAATGCAGCAAAGACAAGTTAGCGCTGGTTAAAGCCGATGCCGACACTTTTACTCGTATTTGTAAGGAAACAAAATTGTGTCTTTGTGTCGTATGAACGAATCTGCACTAAAACTAAATTTAGATTCACATTGTACATGTATTATATATATGCTGGCGAATTCGGCTGGAAGCCAATTTCAATTTTAGATTTAAATATCTGGCTTATTTCGCATTTTTCGACACATGTTCTTCTTAACTTTTATTTTAATTTATATTGAAATATATGTATACTAATTTTAATACATTTTATAAAAATTCATAAATATTTGACAAAATCGTACAGTCCCGCTTTAATAAAGTATATTTCTTGTTAAATACTAATTCATACTCACTTACACTACAATAACATTGTACTATCACTGTATAAGATATGCTTGCAAGTTTGTGTTGAGGTAAATAAAGGTTAACTACCAAAATATTGTGTTTTCATTGTTATTTAATTGATATGTGTGTTTGTAAACGATGGTGGAGATGCAATATTGTTCAATTTATAAGACTGCTAAATCGCTTTCGGTCTTTTGAGACTGTCATTTCTATCTATGTATGCTGTTTGCAGAAATCGCGTCAGTAAGTTGAAACCCGAAAGTGTTTTGTTCATAACAACTTAAAAAAAAATAAAAGATGTCTGCTTCCGATCATAAATTATATAACGTTTTATTTAGTTTCATCCTTGTCAAAGTAAATTGAAATGTTAACACAATAATAATAATAATTATAATTATAATAATAATAATAATTATTATTATTATTATTATAATTATTATTATTGTTATAATTATTATTTCATGAAGATAACACAAAAAATACGCGTAAGAAAACAGATAAACAAATGAAACATACATACTCAATATATACAGACCAAAGGCCAATAAGTACTTAACTATATATATTTATACTTATCATACTTAAAATACTAATGATAGTATTCATATTGATTATAGCGATTATATCGATTAGATGTTTTTATTTCAGTGGTTGATAGTTAACGAAGCTGTTACTTGGTTAAAATAAGGATAGTTTTGAGTTGAGTTGACGGCAGACTTGAGATGGTTGTCGACAAAAGTGACACGTGAACATTGCAATGATTTCATTTATTTAGTGTCGGACAACCCAATACGGCTATTGAAGCAACTTGAGGTCGAAATCGCATTTATTTACATACACGTAAAATCATAAAACACGTACAGTGAAAATAGCATTTATTTAAAATTCCTTAAAGCATAATAAAAAGTTCAAATTAAAACGGATATGCGTAAGCTGCCACAGAACAACGTAGCATTTCGTATAATGCCCATGCAATGACATGGCTTAGTTGACAACAAAGCATATTAACTAATTATCCAACGACAACCCCAAAAAGTTATTATGGAATTAATTAATTATTTACGTTTGGCAAAATATATGTCAAGGCTGAGTTAAAACAACAAATACATAGTTATATTTTCTAACAAATAATACATGAACGAAAATAATATCATACAATTATGATAGTTTACATCCCCCGACACCGCAAGGATGTGTTATAATAGGATCATGCCAAACAGGTTCTCGAAAGAAACTCGTTTAGTGAGAGAATCTTTCGCCAAATAGCGGCTATTATAACACGATTGAATTGACAAATATACACACATGATTGAATTAGGAAGGAAATATACAAGTGTTTTCAGATAGAAATGAATATGTAGCATGTCCCATGTGATTTTAAACCACAAATTTGGAGACCATGATCAGTCAAGGCGGGGAATCACGTGGTCAGAATTGAGTAAAAATGGCCGCCGAAACTGTGCTGTAGATTAGATTGATACGAATATTCGAGCTTTACCAGGAGTATTCAAAAAGCAAAANCTGTACTCTGTGTACATTTTAGTATACTTTAGAGTACCGGGGGTAATTTAAATTAGTACCCGAGCCGACAATGACAAGTTAAGCCTTGAAATGCCCACAAAACACTTTACTTGTACAAGTAAGCAGTTCTTGAAAGCTAATGTTCAATATATACCTTTATTATGCATTTCAAATCACTTGCTCAAAGCAGACTATTAAACCATTAATTGGAAAAAAAACACAGAATATGTTTCAGCTACACACATGTTTATTATGTCAATTTATAGTACAAATAATGATACAAACTATTAATGACTGGTTAATACAATCATAACATATTACATAACTATGTACAATTATTGATCTGTAAATTAATATTTGCAAGAGGAGGTGCTATATTATCTGGATAATATAATATTGAAATTGCAACAGTGAATTTTGATGTACATTTCATTGTACATATCACAGAATTATAATTCCACAGCTGAAAAAAATCCATCTATTTACCAAAGAAGTGGACCCCAAAAGAAGGAATCATTCTTTGTCTTACTGAAAAACACATTACCATGTAATCTTATGAGAAAACAAGATGGCCAAGATAGCACTAGATTTCTCACTTGTGTAATGTTCATGCCCTCCTTCGAAGAAGAGGGGGTATTTTGCTTTGCACATGTCGGTCGGTCGGTTGGTCCGTCCGTCCACCAGATGGTTTCCGGATGNGCCTAGGATCATGAAACTTCATAGGAACATTGATCATAACTGGCAGATGACCCGTATTGATTTTCAGGTCACTTGGTCAAAGGTCAAGTTCACAGTGACTCGAAATAGTGCAATAGTTTCCGGATGATAACTCAAGAATGCTTAGGCCTAGCATCATGCGATTTCCTAGGTACATTAATCATTACTGGCAGATGACCCCTATGGATTTTCAGGTCAAAGGTCAAGGTCACAGTGACTCAAAACAGTAAAATGATTTCCGGATGATAACTCAGGAATGCTTACGCATAGGATCATTAAACTTCATAGGTACATTGATCATGACTGGCAGATGACCCCTATCGTTTTTTAGGTCACTTGGTCCAAGGTCAAGGTCACAGTAACTCGAAATACTAAAATGGTTTCCGGATGATAACTCAACAATTCTTTCGCCTAGGATCATGAAACTTCATAGGAACATTGATCATAACTGGCAGATGACCCCTATCACAGTGACAAAAAAAAACGTATTCACACAATGGCTGCCACTACAACTGACAGCCCATATGGGGGTCATGCATGTTTTCCAAACAGCCCTTGTTATATTTTAAAACGAATTGACCTACTTGTCTTTGCGAGTTAAGCAATTACGGCCAATCAGAAAATATATTTAAAAAGCTATCGACCAATAGAAAAACTGCTTTCTTGGCGATGTTAAAAATGCAAAGATTTTTTTTGTGTTGAGTTTATAATTGTTTATAACGCGTTTTAACAGTTATACGTAAATATATTTTTAAATAATTATATTGTTATGCCCCCCTTCAAAGAAGAGGGGGTATATTATTTTGCACATGTCGGTAGGTCGGTCCGTCCGTCCTTCCGTCCGCCACCAGATGGTTTCCGGATGATAACTCAAGACCGCTTAGGCCTAGGATCATGAAACTTCATGGGTGCATTGATCATGACTGGCAGATGACCCCTATTGATTTGCAGGTCACTAGGTAACAGGTCAAGGTCACAGGGACTAAAAATAGTAAAATGGTTTCCGGATGATTACTCAAGAACGCTTACGCCTAGGATCGTGACACTTCATAGGTACATTGATCATGACTTGCAGATGACCCCTATTGATTTTCAGGTCACTAGGTCAAAGGTCTAGGTCACAGTGACTCGAAACAGTATAATAGTTTCCGGATAATAACTCAAGAACGTTTACGCCTAGGATCATGAAACTTCAAAGGTACATTGATCATGACTGGTAGATGACCCATATTGATGTTCAGGTCACTAGGTCAAGGTCACGGTGACTCGACACAGAAAAATGTTTTCCGGATGATAACTCAAGAAAGCTTACGCCTAGGATCATCAAACTTCATAGGTACATTGATCATGACTGGCAGGTGACCCCTATTAATTTTCAGGTCACTAGGTCAAAGGTCAAGGACACAGTGACTCGTAACAGTAAAATGGTTTCCTGGTGATATCTCAAGAATAATTAGGCCTAGGATCATGAAACTTCTTAGGTACATTGATCATGACTCGCAGATGTCCCATGTGATTTTAAACCCCAAATTTGGAGACCATGATCAGTCAAGGCGGGGAATCACGTGGTCAGAATTGAGTAAAATGGCTGCCGAAACTGTGCTGTAGATTAGATTTATACAAATATTCGAGCTTTACCAGGAGTATTCAAAAAGCAAAA
>VMBQ01018021.1:0-12971 GCA_007657795.1 Dreissena rostriformis | reverse complement strand
TTATTATTTTTATTATTATTATTATTATTATTATTATTATTATACATACAATTATTACTTGCAGGTGGATCAGATTAGGAAGACAACCGAAATGCAGAATGGACTGTCGTCCCACATGCACAAACAGTGGGAGAAGGTGATGAAAAGACAAACCGATCGAACTGTGTTAAAGCATTGAATGGTTGACAAAAATTCAGAGACACCTGCAATCTTCCTTTTGAGGACATTTCAAGATAATTTAGTAAATAAGATTGTTTCAGACATCATCATGATTCGTGTTTTATCCGTATTGGTTAGGCACCGTGATTTTACACTGAAGATAAGATTATTACTAGTTGATTAGACAGATTTTAAACTAGTCCCAAAATACCTGGCGCAACACCGTGTGAAAATATGAAACCTTATCATTTCACTCGAATTAGACTAAATTATCAGGTTATTATTCGCTGGGATTTTCCACTCATTCACGATTAAGAATGAAATAAATGTTAAGCATATTATTATCATTGTTAGATCTTATCCCATCATAATGGTGTTGTTAAACAAATGGATATCAGATGCTAAAATGAAACGATAGAATAATATTATTTTTTTATTCACAATAATTTTTTATCTGATGAACTTTTGTTTCTATGTTAATGTTAACTTTCTGTACAAAATATGACTATTGTTGCATTGATCGTCCTTATCTACTGTTGTCACATTTATTGCTATATTATATCATGTATCTTAAACTTAGAAAACTAACCACAATAAAGCATCAATAAATTTATTTTCTTAAACAACCTTTGATCATTTTTACTTGTTTCGATTATAGTTGCATATTTGTCAGATAAATAACAGTATAATATATATATTTTTTTTAAATTTGAAAATAACTTTCTGTCTAGAAGAAAAAGAGAACGAATAAAAACCTACGTATACAATTTTTTATTGCTACTAGGAGGTCATGGGTTCGATCAAAAATGTGGGAGCGTTCTTAATATCTCCCCCAACGAAACCAAGTACCGTCATTGTCGTGAGTTACAGTTTTACCAACACATACACTTAAAGCTGCTGATCTTAATGCTGAAGCTTTTTCTATTCATATTGCTGATAATTCCAAGAACTACCACTGTTACTTAAACAACAACTATTAAGACTACTGCTACTATTAGAATATATGATACTTACTATTATATAGAGGATATTTGTTGGATTCGGTGGATTATCAATTTTAATTCACGAGTGATCATAGAAATTAATATTTTCACGAGTGGCGCAGCCACGAGTGAAAATATATATTTTCTATGATCACGAGTGAATTTCAATCGATAATCCCCCAAATCCAACAAATTTTCTTTTTATTTCATGCTTTTTTTACTGTTTATATACATTGTTAAAGAGTTAAACTAAAGAATGTCGTTGGGATAATGACGTCATTTCGTCAAAATAATGACGTCATTTCACAGTAAACAGTGAAAATTATCGATAATTTCCGCCTAATGAATTTTGTAAGAAAAGACTTCCTTTTAACGAAAATACCATAAAAGCGGAAATTGTCACCCTTATTAGCCTGTGTAGACTGCACAGGCTAATCTGGGAAGACATTACGCACATGCATTAAGCTGTGTTTTCCCAGAATTAGGCTAATTTATTATGCTCCCCATATATATATAAAAAATGCTCAACTAAATGATAACACAGANGATGATGATGATGATGATGATGATGATGATGATGATGATGATGATGATGATGATGATGATGATGATGATGATGATGATGATGATGATGATGATGATGATGATGATGATGATGATGATAATGATGATGATGATAATGATGATGATGACACGTAATATTCGACAGCAGCAAGACACCGCCTATGCCGAGTCACTACAAATCGACAGAACGAGTATGTTCACCCGTTAAGTATAATTTACTTTCCGAGTCATTCCTTGTATTGACATTTAAAGCCCTTTTAGAACGTTTGAACGTTTGAAATATAAGACTGTTGCCTAAATATTTATTCTACTTTACACAAATAATTTGAAACGAGGATGTCATTTATTATCGACGGGTTTTATCTAGTAAATGCCTTGGCGTTGAAATTTTGAAATTTGATTTCGATTTTGAAAGGAAATTTCCAGAGAAACGCTAGTGTGTACGCATGCATCGAATTACTCGAAGTTAGCTATGTTCTGTAATGTTAAGTGACCATCTTGGCGCTGAGCAAATATAAACATTGTTTTAAGGTTCTTGTCATTCAAATCTTTATTGGATTCATTCAGATATGCACCTTCATTTCATTACGGCATTATTGAACAGGGACTATGGCAACAAAGATGAAGAGTGCTTGAATTATTTTAATTTATTATAAAAACTATATTATATAAAATGCCCCTAACTAATGCAGGTAAATAAATCAGATTAAATATAAACCAAAATTGTTCAACAGGGACTGTAGCAACAAAAGATAGAGCGCTTGAATTATTTTAATATATTATACCTCACATAAATTTGTTTCTTCTTTGCGTTTATAAACTACACAGGTCCGTTATTTTGAATAGTGTCCGGTAAAGATGCGCGCGCATCTAGTCAGCGGGCACTTTTCAAAATAACGGACCTGTGCTGACTAGATGCGCGCGCATCTAATAGCGCCCACTGTATAATCTTACATGTTTATGCATATGTATTAAGTAAATAATATAATATATAAAATAAACTACATAATATATAGTTTAAACTACATACATGCGTATAATGTGTTTATGGATTTATGTTACAGCTGACAACACACGGCAAGGGAAAGCATGTAAAACTAAAAGCAAAACGAGGAAAGAACGCTCAGAAGAGGCTTTACGGAAAAAAGAAACTGAACAGAAATAACAAACCGCAACATGGTTACGTCACAGAAGGAAAAACTGCGCACAAGGCGTTGTCCAAAATTTAACCACGAAGCGATCCATCACAATTAAACCATCAGCGATCCATCACAATTAAACCAAGAATGACAAGCAAATTCTGAAAATCAATCTTCTCTCGTTTTTGTTTGATGTTATGTCGGACTAAACTGGTTTAGACCGCAAATAAAAAAAAGGGTACAAGTGACGTGCGTCGTAGACGTCCTATCGATATTTGTGCAGCGTTCTGCGGTATTTGTAGGTGTTACAAATGAAAACCCAACTATGATATGAGTTTGAAAGAAACATTACGGGCAAACATCCCACACAAAACAGGTGCGCCGAAGTATCATTAAGCTGATTATTGTTAACAGTTTATAAAGCTAGGTACATGTACTTGTATGTGCTTTATTTAATAAAACATGCTCCCATCATGTTACCATCGTTAACATAAGAACAAATTAAAGCGAGATCGAACTCTTGACGGAGGAGGCACACCAGGAAATGTGTGTATATTTCGAGGTCCTTTCGCGCCTTAGACTCAAGTTTGGACGATTTTTTTTAATGATTACTGTAAAAGCTATCTATTTTATTTTGACCGGACAGCCAAATAAGTTTAAAGGATAAATGCAGTTGATGATGATGATGATTTTGATGAACATGATGATGATGATCTGAACTCTAAATACTGAGCAAAGGAAACATACTAAGTATAAGCCCTTCTTATATGTTGATATATCCAAGCAAACACAATGTTAAACTCATGACCAATGCGGCGAGTTTAGAAGGTTTTAGCATTTAGTGATGTGTGAAGCATTGTAAACATGAACTTCGTTGATCATGTCAACATGACATTGTTTTCGCATTAAATTGGGATGTTTTTCCGAAAACGTTTCATCAACAAGAACATCAATTAACTGTCACAATTGTTCAAACATCACAATTCAAGCGTGTACGTAATGAGAGTGATTGATAGATATTTCATTGAAATGATCAGATGGGGTTTACATACAGAATACAGAACAGAGAAGATACACTTGATACACTTGAAAGGCTCCCCTATCATTATTGCATAATATGTGATCAATAGTGGTAAAACCTGTTCTATAAATAGCATTTAAACAGTGTCACATTTTCATGAGTCAATAAACATGAATAAGGCCAACATTTCAGTAGGAGTATTTACAGGTTGAAAGATTAATATAACATTGTATACAGATTTGGTAAAACAAACATACAAAAATAAGTACATATAACAGTTTAAATATATACAAAACTAGCACCTCATTTAATACAGAACGTAATTAAACAATATTCACCGATGGATAAATATTAAAAAAATAAAATAACGTTGTTCACGGCCGTAAATGTAAAGTTGTCCCAATCCCAATAAATAGATTTATTACCATTACGCGTATTAGTCTGTCAACAAACATTGCTACTCATTTAATGTGGTTAAACTATGNCGATGAATATAAAGATTTTATTGAAGTTTAATCTTTAATATTGCATCAATTTCAGTAATTACATTTGATGTTTTTTTTCTGTTATGTACAATGTAAGCTAACAAGTACCATATAAAGAAATTCTTAACTTCAAAGGTAAACACTTTTTTATGTATTTGATCGATTAAAGCTCAAATGATAACAGTTAAGCTACCAAGAAGAAGTAATTAAGGCACGTCAAGTTCAACAGGTATGTATAAATTTGATTGATTAAAACGGACATGTTTACCGTCAATCTTCCAAGAAGTAGTATATGCGTCACGTCATTAGCGCGATAAAACCACGACAACAAGTGCCGGATACTATGGAAGGGAAAATCCGCCAGTACATGCATGCTGTTAAATGACATTCTTATTTTAATACAGAACATGCACGTTGTTAAATGACATTCTTATTTTAGCTACTGTCATATGCTTTATAATACATGGTAGTTGCCTTTTGCCTAGTTACATTTGCTGTGCAAGCCACTTTATCCAATTGTCACATATTGATAAGTTTATAATTACTTCATATATATCTTTACTTCTTGTGTGTTATTGACAACAGCAGTTAAACTTTTGGAATTTGTATAAATGCTAATTCTGACGGCGTTCTTTGTTTTACTATGTGCATTTGGCTATGTTGCTACTGAATTTAACTAGCTGTTAATATCTTTGTGGATATATATTACTTCTTAAGTCGATTGCTAGTGCGTCTCTGATTTCGAATTAGTCTTCGGTTTTGTATACACCGCCATTATAAAAAGTACACGTTGCAAAAAGGGGAACCAGTATTAAAAAACCTAATTCTAGCGCAAATTCTAGCGTAAATTACTTTTGACGGGAGATCACTCCAAACATCAAAATCAAAATCTCCGGTATCAATCGTGATATATCGACTATCTCTGGAATCCTCCGTAAAAAGCGGTGAGGGAGTAAAAAACTTTTCCGTCTACAGCATGCCTATTGCTTTGCTTGGAATGATCAAAATCCCACTCTCTTAACTTATTCCTGTCGTAATCGCTTTGAGAAAAATGATGCCCAGGTAAGTTCTACTTTTTGTGATTTATTTACGCTAAAACAGGAACTTAAAAGATTAACTGTCTCTGTTGCAACATGTATCGCATGGGATTTGATTTGGTTTGAATTTTACATCGCGTCAACAGTAGTCAGTAGTTCATTTATATTGCGATGCCCAGCTCATTAGTGATAGAGGAAGGCCCCAAGCCTGAACAACTAAATCAAACCCTTGGGTATTGAGCTGTTTCTATGGCAACCGTCATGCTTTGACTAAATAGCTAGTTTAGCTATTATAGTTCTCAAATATTTCTCCCAAATTGGTTCTAGAAAAAAAGTTTGGTGTTAAAATAAAGATCATGATTATTCCCTAGTATTATCTGCAGTTAAATTTTCAAATTAGTACATTTGCATATCTATGAATATTAATGAGATTGCAAGAAAAGTTCCTAAAAACTAGCGAACCTCCAAAATAGTAGGGTTAATATACACTTTGACCCCCCCAAAAATTGCTACCAAAGGTACTTTAACTGATCCTGGTAGGGTAGAAGGTCCTTAAAAACATATCAAAAGTTTACCACAATAGGACCTCCGGAAAGTTTGTTTTTCAAGATGGCCGCCAAGATGGCCGCCAAGACCTATTAATGATCATAACAATGTAACTATCCAATCAAATTTGATAAATATGGTGTCTAAACCTTGGTTTCAAGGGGCAAAAAAACAAATAATGATCATCAGAAATTTTCATAGTTAAATAAAGTACACACAAATCCAACATGGCGTCGAAAATGGCCGCCAAGATGGCCGCCAAAACCTATTTATGATCATAAATATGTATTTATCAACTTACATTTGATGATTGATTTGGTGTCTATACCCAGGTTTCAGGGGGAAAATAACACATTAATATCACCAAACAAAGTGTAAGTTAATTATGTTACACAGAAATGCAACATGGCGTCCAAAATGGCCGCCAAGATGGCCGCAAAGATGGTCGACAAAACCTATTTATGATCTCATAACTATGTTACTATCCACTCAAATTTGACGATTTTGGTGCCTAAACATAGGTTTCAGGGGGCAAAGAACACATTAAGATCATCAGACATTGTTTAAGTTTATTATATTACACATAAATCCAACACAGCGTCCAAAATGGCCGCCAAGATGGCCGCCAAAACATATTTATGATCATAAAATATAACTATGTAACTTTCCACTCTAATTTGATGAATTTGGTGTATATACCCAGGTTTCAGAGAGCAAACAACACATTAATATCACATTTATATCATCAGACAAAATGTAAGCTAATTATGTGACACAGAAATCCAACACGGCGTCCAAAATGGCCATCAACACAATACAAAGGACCACAAGTCCATAACTTGTTACCCAAACTTTATGGTTGTTATGTAAAATGCCATAGTTCAGGAGACAAGAAACACTTTAATCGAATTGAGGTTATCACTAAGGAGTTGAATAATCCTTAAATCCAATTTACGACATTTGGAAGAGAGAATGAACCAGCACATAACTTCATGATAGGATAAGGTTTTACTAACTTCTGTAGACTTCAATTTTTACCGTTTCTGAAAATCATTGAAGATTAATTACAGCCTGAATAAGCACGAGTTCTTTCAAAAGGTTAATATAATACATTTTGCGTTCCTTTGACTATTTATTTACATTAAAGCGGAAGTAGATGGCCATATTGTCCCTTTCGGAGTAATGCATGATCAAGATGAGCAAATCTGTATCCTCGCCCAACAACGTTGTGGTGCTACGACGGGATCGTTATTCTGTTGCTTTAACCATGTGAACGTCTGCATCCCCTGAAGACAGAACAACATATCATCCAATTCTAGTCAGAGTTGTGCTGATTAGAGCAATCATGCCGGCCTTGTTTCTGTCACGAGACAAAAAGTCTTCCTTTTTTACATGAGCATTCTGTTTCTTTGCTAAAACTCACAATATGATTCACGTTTCCGATGCGTTTTGTCTTTGTTATAATCACCGTCTTCGTAGACATCGAACCCCACTGTCGCTTGTCCGTAATGCCTTTTTCTGAATCTACATAAGACGCGGCTATTGCGTTATATGAGTCGCCCTTCTCCATGGTTAACCATGCAGCAAAGTGCCACCATCATGCATCTGTTTCATGAATACAGTTCATCACAGCCTAAAATGTATACAGCAAACTCTCAAATTGCTTGAACGATCTGAGGCTTATCTGCTGTACAAAGTATGTTCTTGGCTTCAAAAAAGGCAGCAGGATGGGAGCTCAATTCATAAGCCAATACGACTGCAAGGAAAGGATCTCCAGATTTTGACCCCACCACAAAACGCTGGAACAGAAGAGCAGGATCAAAAGCACGGTCAGAAGCGATCTTAACAGCCAAGATATTTCCAAGAGATTTGGCTCTGTATTGTCTCGTGAATTTATAATCAAAGACCGACTTTCCTATGATATCTCTTATCGTTTTCCCAACCGCCTCTATTGCATGAATATTCACATTTGACCCAGCCACTTGCCCATTGACCATGTTTCTCAGAGTATGGTCAGCTGTGTATGATGAGCAGGTTGTAATCTGTGTCTGCATTTTCTCTAGATCAGAAGAATCCCCTTTGATGCACGCCTCAGTTGAGTCTTTGTGTTGTGGACTTGAAGTATAGGTCAGGTCTGTGAAATCCTGCATCGCACTGTTGTGCTCGGATGTTGCAGATAGGGTCCAAGGGGTTTGCATTTCCTCGGTCATTCCACTGCCGCGAGTAAGACCACATGTGATCTATAAAAACATCATCAATGTTTGCTCAATAACAAGACCAAGTCCTAGCCCAGCCCAGCACTGATGGCTCCTACAAACAACGTAAAAATCAATACCGAACTTTCGATAAACGTCCGGGTGCGTTTCCTCTAGATTGCTTATTTGCTGCAGATATATGTAGCAATACGCAGATTGCAGGTAATGTACCCCGCTGCAGCAAAGATGGATAGCAAATCGGGCACTGCCTTATGCATCAACCAACACCCAGTACGATATGCTTTAACCAACACCCTTGAATTGTTAATCATAAGCTGATAATTCAGCCATTCTATGCTGGTCTTTGAAGTCTGGGCAATTTTATGTTTCTTCTTCTCGGTAGCCCTCTCGAGTTTTATCAAAATCGCATAACATATCATCTGCTAGCGTCGTTTTGCCCCTCAGAAGGGAAGAGTAAAAATCCTTGGCATGATCCAGCAGTATCTGAATGTCTGGATCTTCCTTGGTCATTTCGGCTGAACGCTGGCTGTGTATGCACTTTGCAACAAGAAGATGGTCCCGTGAAGCCCTCTGGACAGCTTTTCGTGTCACAATGTGCACAATTGCATTTCTAAATAGACAGCCCCAAGTATGTTTTTGAGAGCGGTTTCTTCCATGCTGGATCCTTTTCCCCTCCCCCGCAAGTTCATACGTTTATGAAACATCTCAAATTCTGAACAACATTTTCAACTACTTTGTGGCGCATCAATGATGATTTCGGCAGCCTTCCAATACAATGGTTGGTCAAACGTTACAATGGTTTGAAGGCTGTGGCAAGGTTGCAAACTAAGACTTATGTTGACAAAATGCACGCATTGTCCCCATTGTACATATTAATCATAGGGAAGAATTTGACTGACAACAGCCCAGGGTACTGACTTTGCTGATGTAAGATACGCATAATTTCCTGCCAATTCAGTATTGCCTGAAGCTGAAAAATATCGATCCTCTTGTCAAAATCCAGAATCAGCGGCAGGTCCAAACTATGGCTTTTCACATAACAAGCATAACGTCAAAAGTAATGGACTTGCGGTCCTTCGTATTGTGTCATTGGACGCCATGCGAGATTTCTGTGCAACATAATAAACTTAAACTTTGTTTGACAATCGTAATGTGTTCTTTACCCCTCGAAACCTCGGTATAGACAACACAATCATCTAATCTGGGTGGATAGTTACATAGTTATGATCATTAATAGGTTTTGGTGGCCATCTTGGCGGCCATTTTGGACGCCATGTTGGATTTCTGTGTAATATAATAAACTTAAACAATGTCTGATAATCTTAATGTGTTCTTTGCCCCTTGAAACATATTTATATCCACCAAAATAATCAAATTTGAGTGGATATTTACATAGTTATGATCATTAATAGGTTTTGGCGGCCAACTTGGCGGCAATTTTAGACGCCATGTTGGATTTGTTTGTACTATTGTTAACTTAAACAATGTTTGATGATCTTAATGTGTTCTTTGCCCCTTGAAACATAGGTATAGACACCAAATCCATCAAATTTGAGTGGATAGTTACATAGTTATGATCATTTATAGGTTTTGGTGGATATCTTGGCGGCCATCTTTGGACGCCATTTTGGATTTGGGTGTAATATAATAAACTAATACAATGTATGATGATAAACCTGTCGATGGAGTTATATCAAATGGTTAAATAGCCATCCACCATAACGAAAGTATTTTTTTTTTTATCGATAAACAGCGATAAACAGCAATAAACGTTTTAATTCATGCGATTGGCTTAATTAAGCACATTTCTTGTGCTATTTTTGTAAAATATACAACAACAAAGTGTATTGTTGATGCGTATAGCCAAAACTGTCTAATATAAAGATGCGTACAGAGCGATGAAATAAAATGTGTTCTTTGGCCCTTGAAACCCATATATAGCCACCAAAATAATCAAATTTGAGTGGATATTTACATATTTATGATCATTTATAGGTTTTGGCGGCCATCTTGGCGGCCATTTTCGACTCCATGTTGGATTTGTGTGTACCATTGTACACTTAAACAATGTCTGATGACCTTTATGTGTTCGTTGCCACTTGAAACCTAGGAATAGACACCATATTCATCAAATTTGATTGTATAGTTACATAGTTATGATCATTAATAGGTATTGGCGGCCATCTTGGCGGCCATCTTGAAAAAAAACTTTCCGGAGGTCCGATTGTGGTAAACGTTTGATATGTTTTAAAGAAGCTTCTACCCTACCAGGTTCGGTTAAAATACCTTTTGTAGCAATTTTTTGGTGTTTGAAGGTATTGTTTTTATATATTGACCCTACTACGGCTCAATTTCTCCCAGACAATTTATGAAAATTAAGCTGATTGATGCCCCATCTTCAAAGAAGAAAAAATACAAAAAGCTGCCAGTACCAGACTGTTATCAACCATTTTCATATGCTACTGGCATGCATCTTCCAAGATATATAGGTGTAGTTTTGCCCCCCTTACTGGTACTGCAGGACTAAGTTTGTTATGGCCACACATGTATATTGTTATGGGAAAACATGGTCAAATGCGTAAAGTGTTGTCCCAGATTAATGAGGCTAATCAGGAACGACACTTTCCGCCTAATGAATTTTGTAAGAAAAGACTTCCTTTAAACGAAAATACCATAAAACCTGTGTAGACTGCACAGGCTAATCTGGGAAGACATTACGCACATGCATTAAGCTGTGTTTTCCCAGAATTAGGCTAATTTATTATATATATATTTGTCCTTCCTTCCGTCACACTTCTGTCACACTTCCGTATACATATCCGTCACACTTCCGTCACACTTTTTTATTAGTTTCTAAAAGCGATCTCTTACATATTTGGCATGTAGATACCTTGCATGCACCTCTTCCTTTTCATGAGGTTTGAGGTCACTGGGATCAAGGTCAAGGTCACCGAGGCTAATAATAGATTTTCTCAAGGTCACATTTAAAAAATTCACACAATTGACCCATATATCGACAAAGCACCATCGGGGAGCATCCATCAGTTTTACTGATATCCTTGTTTTTTCACACTTCACTTTGTTTGCATAAATGGTATGTTTTGAGTTACCATATTTAGTTTTGCATAGAATTGTGGTTATTATGGAATGTTCCTGGGCAAGAAACTCTTTTCAAGGCTTGAAGTGGTTTGCAATTCAGGGATCATGACTTAATGAACTGATGCTACAATATAGCTGAAAATAAATGTTGAAAGTAACATAAAATCTCCATACAAGTATAGAATTGTAGCTGTATGATGTTTTTTTAGTAACATTCTATCTTTTTCATTTTCTTTTCAGTGAAGAGGAGCAAGTAGTGCAGATAAAAGATCTGTGTGACTGTCGCCGTAGGTTGCTGCATAAAGCACAATGCCTAGAAAACCAAAGGACGATGGCTTAATTGTCTCAAGCTGAAGAGGTTGCATTGCAGTAGTCTGTTACGTGAAGTTCGGTTATATTGCGATCCTCTCATTGGTGATGGAGGAAGATCCATATCACTATACAACTAGATCAATTACTTGGGTAGAACGATGGTCCACATAAATTGTCTCTGCCTCGGGATACGAAAGTTTTATCTCTGCTTACTGCAAAACCCCTTTTTCAAGTATTAAAGGCAGCTATGTAGCACAGTCTGCACCTTGATACCTAACCAGGGTCTACTTCAATATACCACTGCAATAGCAGAACATCCGCATCTAGCTTTTCTTGTGAAAACAATAATGTTAAAATGCATCTATAGACTAGCCCTTAATGATTTTACCAACGATTTATCTACTATTAGTGCATCTGATTTTCTTATAGTTTTTTGGTTTATTTTCCCTTTTGTTTTTTTTCCCCTTTAATAGTTTTATTATGGCGAAGAATCCACAGGTGCTTCTTATTTTACCACATTTCAAACAAATTATAAACTATATATACCAGCATGTTATCTTTGAGATTTTGATCACAAAAAGGAGAAATTTACTTCAGAAGCTCATGCCAAAAATGGGTCTCAGGACATATCAGCGCAGTGCTGCATATATGCCTTTGCCATCCGTACACTCTGATAAGGAGTCATAATGTCCGCTTATGAGACCACGAAACCTTGCGCGACTTTATGGCAGACAGGTAGGCAGATGCGCAGGCTGGTCTGCAGCTTTTCTGGTCGCATCTGTTGAAGTTAGATTCTAAGACCCATTTCGCACGACACGGCTCATAAACATTAATTTTCAACATTGTAGGACCTGGGTCTTGCTCAAAACGCAGTTACGGCAGTGAAGTCACCGACACAATATGGGTCTCTTTCTCATCAGATTTACCGAATCATGACTAATCACGGGTTTGGTGGAAAAGACTTATTGTCTGCTTTTAAATTGTTGCAGGATTAGAACAAGCAGAAGACATGATAAATAACATCACTATGTACCATTATTATTTTTTAAATGTATATACTAAAAATCATGTAAATATGAATGAAAGTTTATTAGAAAACTTTTGTAAAGTTATGAATCAAGAAATTTGAAAAATGATTTTAAAGTGAACTTTTGTATAGATTATACAAAAAAAAATATACTTGAGGTAATGATTTTGTAAAAAAAATAACTTTTCTTATATATAACTTAAAATATTATTGTTGATATTTACCTGATGGAATATGATTTTTTGTTATAACAAGCTTTTGTTCAGCCAGAAATGTCTTAAGATAAAATAATATTTTGATGTAATGTTCACACAATAGAAAGGGTGTTTTAGCAGATAACTAGACATCAGACTGCGTGTCACCGGTTCTTACATCAGTATGAG
>VMBQ01018005.1:0-12074 GCA_007657795.1 Dreissena rostriformis | reverse complement strand
AATCCGGTTCCAGCGCTCAAAGGGTTAAACCACTTTTTCACAGAGCAAGGCTCATATACATTCAATACTTAGGGTAAAGGGTCTGAGTTTCTGATTGGCATCAAGTAGTTCAGTCTGTTTCCTGTTTTGAATAACAAATAAGATATGTGCTCAAGATTAGAGTTGAGATTATTCCACTGCCCATGCCTTATTTTTTACAACTTCTAGTAAAAAACAAGTTTAAAGATACACACTCTATAACAAACTTGACCCTTTACGCACACATAACTAGAAATACCCAGACAATGCTTTGCCACAGGAACAGAAGCCATGCAAATAGTTATTTTCAAGGGCACATAACTCATAAATAAATGGATCACTGGGTGTGAAAACTGGGCATTCCACATATGCAATGCTTTGTTTATTACATATTTGAAATTTAAATTCAATTGCTTGCGTAATGTGGAAGTAGTTCTCTCCACAAACTAAAAATGTTTTATGTTTTTGAAATTCAAATGGCTAAGTTAAAGGGCACACAACTCTGGATATGTGGATCACTGCTGATGAAAATCATGTCTTGCACATCTCCAAAATGTGTGTTGCATACTTAACCTTTATGGTTTTGACATATTTAAAGTTTCAATTCAATATCTTGAGAAATAAATTTGCCCCACAAACTTATAACATTTAATGCATTAAACAATTTCAAGGGCACATCACTCAGGCAAGTGTGGATCACTGCATATGAAAGTTATGTCTTGCACATGTTCATGATTGAAAGTTGTATATGCATTTTGTGTTTCATAATAGTAGGAATTTCTGGAATATTTCTTGTTTCAAATAGTATTATTATGATGTTTTCCTTTTCAATCACTTTTCGTACAAACATTCACAATCAGACTTACATATCTTGCATGCATAACAATATGACTATGTAAACCAGACCATTTTTTTCCAGTCCCCCTCCTACTCACTGTCTCCATCAACACATGGAAATAGCTGTCATTGATTACTCACACACACAAAAAAGTAAATTTAAGTTAATTACACTGTCTACTACTGTAGATTGTGAAACCACAATCGACAAATCCCAGACACACTTGCTGTGACAATGCATTTATATAATATTATCAAAGCGCTGAAGGCAATGAATTTATATCATATTTAAATGATATATGCAATATTGTTTGTGAATAATATAACCAATGAAATGAAAAAAAAAAAAAGATGTGTTTGTCAGAAACTGCCTTGCACCGCTTTGAAATAAAATTTCAATATATCATTTGGCAGGATTAGAAATTTTCTCCCTTTTAAAGCTTATTACTTCCCTTGGATTGTATTTTTTTTACTTTTGACCTTGAAGGATGACCTTGACCTTTCACCACTCAAAATGTTCAGCTCCATGAGATACACATGCATGCCAAATATCAAGTTGCTATCATCAAAAATGCAAAAGTTATGACCAAGGTGAAGTTTTTGGACAGACACCGTCATACAATGACAGACAGGCCAAAAACAATATACCCCCTCTTCTTCGAAGAAGGAGCCATAAAAAAATAACGCAGACTTTTAGCATAAATTATAATTGAATTATAGTGGTATTACTTTCAAGTCTTATGAATTATTTTTATAACATAACCCAATATTGCTTACCGATTTTTTTTATTTATGAACACATAAAAGTTTAATAAATGATTTTCTAAACTCTTTATAAATACTACAAAGTACACAATTTGGAATTCTTCAGTGACATTACTCTAGTCATTAAGAAGAACTATCAATTCATAATTTAATACTGCATAAAACAGCACTATCATTCTTGAAACTCGATCATTTCAAGCATGTATGGTGACATGTGCTTAGTTGATTTATAACCATTTGTAAGGCTACATTATAGCCATGCCCATGTACTGGATTAATTAACTGCCACATTTGAAGTTTCAGTACAGTTGGGTTAAAAGCTGATAATGAGTTCTAAAGATTTCGCTTTTATGTATTGTAAAATATTGCTGATTCATTAAAATACAAATAATTAGGCCACACTCTCAAATTTGTGGCGTGTTCTGAGAAAACTGGGCAAAATGCTTGTGCGTAAAGTGTCATCCCAGATTAGCCTGTGCAGTGGGACGACACTTTTCGCCTAAACTGGATTTTCGCTAAGAAGAGACATCATTTAAACAAAAAATTTCATAAAAGCGGAAATTGTCATCCCTGATTAGCCTGTGTGGACTGACAATTTACGCATAAGCATTTTGCCCAGTTTCCTCAGAACACGACACATTTGAGTAAAGTGTCGTCCCAGATTTGCCTGTGTGCACAGGCTAATCAGGGATGACACTTTCTGCTTTCATGGTATTTTTTGGTTTCAATTAAGTCTCTTCTTAAGACAGAAAGTATTTTCCCTGATTAGCTTGTGCGGACTGAAAGGCTAATCTGGGATGACACTTATTGAAATTCATTAAGCCCCATTTTCTCAGAGCGCGGCTAAAATATATTACATGCTTTATAATAAATTGCATCCTTGAGGATGTTAAAAACATAATGAGAAGATAAAATATTTGCACATACCAAAATATAACAAGAGATGTGTTTGTCAGAAACACAATGCCCCCTAATGCACCTCTTTGATTTATTTATTTTAACCTTTGACCTTGAAGGATGACCTTGACCTTGACCTTTCACCACTCAAAATGAGCAGCTCCATGAGATACACATGCATGCCAAATATCTAGTTGCTATCTTCAATATTGCAAAAGTTATGACAAAACTTTAATATTGGTTAAAGTTTTGGACAGACAGACAGACAGACGGACGGACGGATGGATGGACAGACAGACAGACAGACAGACAGACAGACAGACAGACAGACAGACAGACAGACAGACAGACAGACAGACAGACAGACAGACAGACAGACAGACAGACAGACAGACAGACAGACAGACAGACAGACAGACAGACAGACAGACAGACAGACAGACAGACAGACAGACAGACAGACAGACAGACAGACAGACAGACAGACAGACAGACAGACAGACAGACAGACAGACAGACAGACAGACAGACAGACAGACAGACAGACAGACAGACAGACAGACAGACAGACAGACAGACAGACAGACAGACAGACAGACAGACAGACAGACAGACAGACAGACAGACAGACAGACAGACAGACAGACAGACAGACAGACAGACAGACAGACAGACAGACAGACAGACAGACAGACAGACAGACAGACAGACAGACAGACAGACAGACAGACAGACAGACAGACAGACAGACAGACAGACAGACAGACAGACAGACAGACAGACAGACAGACAGACAGACAGACAGACAGACAGACAGACAGACAGACAGACAGACAGACAGACAGACAGACAGACAGACAGACAGACAGACAGACAGACAGACAGACAGACAGACAGACAGACAGACAGACAGACAGACAGACAGACAGACAGACAGACAGACAGACAGACAGACAGACAGACAGACAGACAGACAGACAGACAGACAGACAGACAGACAGACAGACAGACAGACAGACAGACAGACAGACAGACAGACAGACAGACAGACAGACAGACAGACAGACAGACAGACAGACAGACAGACAGACAGACAGACAGACAGACAGACAGACAGACAGACAGACAGACAGACAGACAGACAGACAGACAGACAGACAGACAGACAGACAGACAGACAGACAGACAGACAGACAGACAGACAGACAGACAGACAGACAGACAGACAGACAGACAGACAGACAGACAGACAGACAGACAGACAGACAGACAGACAGACAGACAGACAGACAGACAGACAGACAGACAGACAGACAGACAGACAGACAGACAGACAGACAGACAGACAGACAGACAGACAGACAGACAGACAGACAGACAGACAGACAGACAGACAGACAGACAGACAGACAGACAGACAGACAGACAGACAGACAGACAGACAGACAGACAGACAGACAGACAGACAGACAGACAGACAGACAGACAGACAGACAGACAGACAGACAGACAGACAGACAGACAGACAGACAGACAGACAGACAGACAGACAGACAGACAGACAGACAGACAGACAGACAGACAGACAGACAGACAGACAGACAGACAGACAGACAGACAGACAGACAGACAGACAGACAGACAGACAGACAGACAGACAGACAGACAGACAGACAGACAGACAGACAGACAGACAGACAGACAGACAGACAGACAGACAGACAGACAGACAGACAGACAGACAGACAGACAGACAGACAGACAGACAGACAGACAGACAGACAGACAGACAGACAGACAGACAGACAGACAGACAGACAGACAGACAGACAGACAGACAGACAGACAGACAGACAGACAGACAGACAGACAGACAGACAGACAGACAGACAGACAGACAGACAGACAGACAGACAGACAGACAGACAGACAGACAGACAGACAGACAGACAGACAGACAGACAGACAGACAGACAGACAGACAGACAGACAGACAGACAGACAGACAGACAGACAGACAGACAGACAGACAGACAGACAGACAGACAGACAGACAGACAGACAGACAGACAGACAGACAGACAGACAGACAGACAGACAGACAGACAGACAGACAGACAGACAGACAGACAGACAGACAGACAGACAGACAGACAGACAGACAGACAGACAGACAGACAGACAGACAGACAGACAGACAGACAGACAGACAGACAGACAGACAGACAGACAGACAGACAGACAGACAGACAGACAGACAGACAGACAGACAGACAGACAGACAGACAGACAGACAGACAGACAGACAGACAGACAGACAGACAGACAGACAGACAGACAGACAGACAGACAGACAGACAGACAGACAGACAGACAGACAGACAGACAGACAGACAGACAGACAGACAGACAGACAGACAGACAGACAGACAGACAGACAGACAGACAGACAGACAGACAGACAGACAGACAGACAGACAGACAGACAGACAGACAGACAGACAGACAGACAGACAGACAGACAGACAGACAGACAGACAGACAGACAGACAGACAGACAGACAGACAGACAGACAGACAGACAGACAGACAGACAGACAGACAGACAGACAGACAGACAGACAGACAGACAGACAGACAGACAGACAGACAGACAGACAGACAGACAGACAGACAGACAGACAGACAGACAGACAGACAGACAGACAGACAGACAGACAGACAGACAGACAGACAGACAGACAGACAGACAGACAGACAGACAGACAGACAGACAGACAGACAGACAGACAGACAGACAGACAGACAGACAGACAGACAGACAGACAGACAGACAGACAGACAGACAGACAGACAGACAGACAGACAGACAGACAGACAGACAGACAGACAGACAGACAGACAGACAGACAGACAGACAGACAGACAGACAGACAGACAGACAGACAGACAGACAGACAGACAGACAGACAGACAGACAGACAGACAGACAGACAGACAGACAGACAGACAGACAGACAGACAGACAGACAGACAGACAGACAGACAGACAGACAGACAGACAGACAGACAGACAGACAGACAGACAGACAGACAGACAGACAGACAGACAGACAGACAGACAGACAGACAGACAGACAGACAGACAGACAGACAGACAGACAGACAGACAGACAGACAGACAGACAGACAGACAGACAGACAGACAGACAGACAGACAGACAGACAGACAGACAGACAGACAGACAGACAGACAGACAGACAGACAGACAGACAGACAGACAGACAGACAGACAGACAGACAGACAGACAGACAGACAGACAGACAGACAGACAGACAGACAGACAGACAGACAGACAGACAGACAGACAGACAGACAGACAGACAGACAGACAGACAGACAGACAGACAGACAGACAGACAGACAGACAGACAGACAGACNATCTTAGGACTTTAATAGTGTCCTAATCATCTTAGGACTTTAATAGTGTCCTAATCATCTAAGGACTTTAATAGTGTCCTAATCATCTTAGGACTTTAATAGTGTCCTAATCATCTCAGGACTTTAATAGTATCCTAATCATCTTAGGATTTTAATAGTGTCCTGATCCCTTAGGACTTTAATAGCATCCTAATCATCTAAGGACTTTAATAGTGTCCTAATCGTCTTAGGACTTTTATAGTGTCCTGATCCCTTAGGACTTTAATAGTGTTCTAATCATCTCAGGACTTTAATAGTGTCCTAATCATCTTAGGACTTTAATAGTGTCCTAATCATCTTATGACTTCAATAGTGTCCTAATCATCTTATGACTTCAATAGTGTCCTAATCATCTCAGGATTTTAATAGTGTCCTAATCATCTTAGGACTTTAATAGTGTTCTGATCCCTTAGGACTTTAATAGTGTCCTAATCAACTTTGACAGTGATTTCCAGACTGTTAAGTAATGGGTCTACCAAGAAAACTGTCCTACATTGGAGCAAATGAGCCTTGTTCTGGAGAGATTCCATACAAGTAAAAAGTGTTGTCCCAGGTTATATAGCCTGTGCAGTCCACACAGGCTTACCAGGGATGACACTTTCTGGTTTTATGGCATTTTTCATTTAAAGTTAGTCTTTCGTAACAAAAATCCAGTTTAGGCAGACAGTCTGCACACGCTAATCAGGGACAACACTTAAAGCATATGCAATAAGGCGACTTTTCCTAGGACTAGGCTCAAATTATTGTTTTTAACACCTAGAAGAAACAAATAAATTACATAATCTGAATGATGTTGTCTCAAAAAAAGTATTAAAAAACTGGAAAACTAATTAAAATGTTCAAAAACAAGATGTGTTTGTGAAACACTTTGTCCCCTTTTGAGCATTTTGCCCCATATATTTGACCTTTGACTTTGATGGATGACCTTGACTTTGACCTTTTACCACTCAAAATGTGCAGCTCCATGAGATACATATGCATATACCAAATATGAAGTTGCTATCTTCCATATTGCAAAAGTTATGGCTAATGTTAAAGTTTGACGCAAAAACAAACCAACAAACCAACAAACAGACAGAGCAAAAACAATAAATACGTAATCTGAATAATGCTGTCTCAAAAAAAGTAATATAAAACTGGAAAACTAATTAAAATGTTAAAAAAAAAACAATCAGAGTCTCAATGGTGTATGCAATCAGATAATGGATGTGTTAATTGACATTTATCATCATGACAAAATGTTTGCCCAGTTATGCATTCTCAATTCTTAGAAGTGCGCTCATTGAAATAAAATCTCTAAAGTAGTCTAGCCACGTCTCAAATCATGTCAATTAAGCATTCTCAATTCTTAGATGTGCGCTCATTGAAATTAAACCTCTAAAGCAGTCTAGCCACGTCTCAAATCATGTCTATTAAGCATTCTCAATTTTAAGATGTGCGCTCATTGAAACTAGAACTCCGCAAGTTGAATGTGTTGCCTGATGGTAATGGGTTAACCAAGAAATTGGACATTTAAAAAAAATCAAAATAAGGTCAAGGTCACAGGGGTAAAAACTTTTATGCGCATGGAAAGGTCTTGTCCAGATACACATGCGTACCAAATATGAAAGCAATATCCGAAGGGAAAAGACATTATGAGCTTTATTTGAATCGCGGTCGCAGATTTTGGAACCTGAAGGCGGACTTGAAGTTAAAACATTTCATGCCCATGGAAAGGTGTTGTCCAGATACACATGCGTATCAAATATGAAAGCAATATTTGAAGGGACAGAGTAGATATGACCCTTTTTTCGAATCGCAGTCGCAGATTTCGAAACCTGAACGCTGACCTCGATTTCAAGGTCACAGGGGTGAACAATTGTATACGCATAGAAAGGTGTTGTCCAGATACACATGCATATCAAATATGAAAGCAATATCTGAAGGGACACAGAAGTTATGAGCCTTTTTCAACAAGTGTGACGCCGCCGCAGACGACGCCGCCGCCGACGACAAAGTAACACCTATATGTCCCCTGACCATAGTCAGGCGCCACAATAAAACCTCTAAAGCAGTCTAGCCACGTCTCAAATCATGTCTATTAAGCATTCTCAATTCTGAGATGTGTGTTCATTAAACTAAAACCTCTAAAGCATTCTAGCAACGTCTCAAATCATGTCTATTCAGCATTCTCAATTCTTAGATGTGCGCTCATTGAAATAAAACCTCTAAAGCAGTCTAGTCACGTCTCAAATCATGTCTATAAAGCATTCTCAATTCATAGATGTGCGCTCATTGAAATAAAACCTCTAAAGCAGTCTAGCCACGTCTCAAATCATGTCTATAAAGCATTCTCAATTCTTAGATGTGCGCTCATTGAAATAAAACCTCTAAAGCAGTCTAGCCACTGTCTCAAATCATGTCTATTAAGCATACTCAATTCTTAGATGTGCGCTCATTGAAATAAAACCTCTAAAGCAGTCTAGCCACTGTCTCAAATCATGTCTATTAAGCATTCTCAATTCTTAGATGTGCGCTCATTGAAATAAAACCTCTAAAGCAGTCTAGCCACTGTCTCAAATCATGTCTATTACAACCACAAGCAGCATAACTGCCAAATATTTGTCACGCATGACTGAGTCCTACAATCCTTCCATCTACAATAATACCCTTTAACATTTTAACACCACCCATATTTGCCCTGTATGCGGCTAGATGATTATGGAGATAATGCATGTCTGGTATTCAGAAGTACAATTCAATTCTGTCATAATCACCATATCATATACAAACACTTCAGCTTTGACCACAGATACCGATTTAGATTTATAAATAGCTTGGTAGCTGTCACGCTCTTAATTGGCTTTTGAAAACAGATTTATCAGACGGGTGAACTTTGGTGTTTTTGAATGCGTTTCAGTGATATGAAACTTGCCAGACATTCAAAGAACAAAATTAGTAAGTTTTTTTTATAGAAGCAGGAAGTTTTTTGTGTAAGCAGGTAGTTTTTCATAGAAGCAGGTAAATTTCTGGGGATCTATACTTTAATTTACACGCTTTGTGATTCAAAGAAATGTTTAATGCCTGAAATAGCTTTGTACAATTAGTAATTATTTATGTAGTAGGGTGCAGTTTAAGGAGCCCTTACACTGCCTTGCTACATGAGGTAGCTTTTATTGCAACCCAGAAGAGTGTCTGCTTTGGAACAGGGATGGCCCAGGATCAAAATTAATTGTGTCGTGTTCTGAGAAAAACTGGGCATAATTCTTGTGCGTAAATTGTCATCCCAGATTAGCCTGTGCAGTCGGCAAAGGCTAATCAGGGACGACAATTTACGCTTTTATGGAATTATTCATTTAAATTATGTCTCTTCTTAGCGAAATCCAGTTTAGGCGGAAAGTGTTGTCCTAGATTAGCCTGTGCGGACTGCTAATCTGAGATGACACTTTACACACATGCACTTTGCCCAGTTTTCTTAGCAGATGACACCAATTCTAATTGTGGGGAGGGATTTTTTTTATAATAAAGCAAACTTCTATAATAAATATTGAAACTTATAAAACTTACAAAACAACTTACAAAACAATTGTTAAGGAACCTGTTTTTTCAGATTATTATTTGCAAAAAAATCTTGACTAAAGTCCACTAACAAAGTAAGATATTCAAACATGCGTGTGATAGAAACAAAACTGCCCACAAATAATAGTTGAGTTTGTTATGCAAAAAGCAGAATCCAAAGCCAACAATGCTTGCCTTTTTCAACTTTGAACTTTCCATCAACACTGAAATCAATAACTGAACAACACAAAAGAAGCATTTAAATCTTAGATAACCTTGCAGCACAAGTGTTTCCAATAATGAAATCATTGTGTAATTATGCTTATATGACTGACTAAATGCTTGCACTTTTCAACTTTGAACTTTCTATCAACACTGAAATCAAGAACAAAACAACAAAAAGAAGCATTGAAATCCTAAATAAGCTTGTATCACAAATGTTACCCACTATGAAATCATTATCAAAGATCAACCATGAAACAGCTGTTCAATTTGTTTTCCATTTCAATGTTCAACCTCATTTCCAGACTGCCCTATATCTACCTCCACTCAGACTCTGAAAGGACATTATGCCTCCCACATCACAAGACCATACCACCTAAGCACACTAACTCAACAGTTACAGCAAGTTGAATAAGACATTCCCATTGAAGTGACCTTGGACTCCATGTAATTATGCTAATATGACTGCATGCTGACTCTGATTGATCCTCCAGACCCTGCTCTGTCCCAATCCAGTCTGACTGGGGTTATGGGTGAAAGGTGAAACCAAGGCCAGTAGTGACACAGACAACAAAATACATGATCCAATAATACATGATCCAATACACCACAGCCAATCAGCAGGCACTGTAATAATATTGATTATTCAAGTCTTGGGTAACAAGAATGGGCTGACAGCATGACAGACAGAGGCTCTCATCAATATGCAGTATCTGCCCTGCAATAGGTCACATGGGGGTCACACAGAGGTCACTGTCCTCACTTAGCAGCCTGGCTGGGTCATTACCTGGACCTTTAGGGCCTTGAAAACCTGCTTTTAAAGTGTTTCATCACAATCAATATCATTCCCAGCCAGTCTGCCTACAGAGCAAACACAGGGCAGCCTTGTTAGTGCAAGAAGGGCAAAATATGGGCTGTAACTATGGAGTTAACCTTGGAGTGGAAAACTGACACAGGAAATACTGACAGTGCAAGAAAATATTGAAAATGACTTGCAAATACGTCTATGTCAGTGTCAGTGTGGATAAAATCATGGTTGTATAATATAATTGGGTAATTAATATAATACCAGGTATACAATAGTGGAAATAAAACAAATTATTATACACAACTCATCTGTTTTCCTTTGTTGTTATTATAAAAGGGAAGCAGTTAATAAAAGGGGCATATAAATGGTATTTTGCCAAAATAAAGACACTTATTTATACAGTTAATATTACTTCTTTAGTGGGATACCAACTCCTTCCAACAAAAATAGCCTACGTCAATAAGAATTTAACCACACAACAGTCTCCCTATCAATAGTGTGCATACACTGACATGTTCACAGATTAGCGACCACTGCCATGAGCTATAAAGGCATACACTGACATGTTCACAGATTAGCGAACACTGACATGAGCTATAAAGGCCAACATACACTGCCATGTTCACAGATTAGTGACCACTGCCATGAGCTATAAAGGCCAACATACACTGGCATGTTCACAGATTAGCAAACACTGTCATGAGCTATAAAGGCCGACCATAAACTGACATGTTCACAGATTAGCAAAAACTGCCATGAGCTATAAAGGCCAACAAACACTGGCATGTTCACAGGCAAACACTGCCATGAGCTATAAAGGCCAACATACACTGCCATGTTCACAGATTAGCGACCACTGCCATGAGCTATAAAGGCCAACATACACTGCCATGTTCACAGATAAGGGACCACTTCCATGAGCTATAAAGGCCAACATACACTGCCATGTTCACAGGTTAGCGACCACTGCCATGAGCTACAAAGGCCAACATACACTGACATTTTCACAGATGAACCAACACTGCCATGAGCTATAAAGGCATACACTGACATGTTCACAGACTAGCAAACACTGCCATGAGCTATAAAGGCCAACATACACTGACATGTTCACAGACTAGCAAACACTGTCATGAGCTATAAAGGCATACATTGACATGTTCACATATTAGCAAACACTGCCACGAGCTACAAAGGCCAACATACACTGGCATGTTCACAGATTAGCAAACACTGCCATGTTCACAGATTAGCAAACACTGCCATGAGCTACAAAGGCCAACATATACTGACATGTATACAGATTAGCAAACACTGCCAAGAGCTACAAAGGCCAACATACACTGGTATGTTCACAGATTAGCAAACACTGCCATGAGCTATAAAGACCAATATACACTGCCATGTTCACAGATTAACAACCACTGCCATGAGTTACAAAGGCCAACATACAATGACATGTTCACAGATTAGTGACCACTGCCATGAGCTATAAAGGCCAACATAC
>VMBQ01017909.1:0-12270 GCA_007657795.1 Dreissena rostriformis | reverse complement strand
TTTAATGAGCCGGTAAATAGTGTGGCTGACCACATTGTCAAAATGACGAATACTTAGTGGTTGTAATATGTAAAAATGTAGATATTATACCATTGCGAATAACGTAGCGTTGAATTATTCACCGTTGATCGGAAGAAGAGTTTATGTTTAATTACAGCGGTGCACGTGCAGCATTCCTTCTTCACAAATAATTGATGTTTAATTGTTGTAACCTATGACCATCACCTGTTAGCTGCGGTTTCACTAAAAACAAGTAAGAACTGTAACGAAGAATTGAATTGTTCACCGTTTATCGGAAGTTCATCAACTGTTTTATGACAGCGGTGCACACGCAACATTCCTCCTGCCATTTACCATATGTACACATAATTGTTGTCCAATTGTAGTAATCTATGATCATCACCTGTTAGCTTAGGTGTCACTAAAAACAACTTAGAGATGTATTCAAATAATGTGGTATTCCGCAAGTTTATTTGAACTAACGGTGTTTATTATACGACACTGCTATAAGTTTGACAGTATAACAGTTATTTCTTTTTACTTGCATCAATATGTAGAATATTCCAAATACGCAAGGAATAATTTTAAATGACTGTTTAGTTATTTGACGCATCACGCAAGCGTGGTAGCCCTACTGTTGATTGTTCCAGTCGTAATAAGCCAGTCGTATAATACAATATGAAATTTAACTTCGAAACAAAGATGCGTCATTGGGACCGTATGATTTGTGACTGAACGGATTTTGTTTACAAAATGTAATTATGTTTTGCGACATTGTTTGCTTTTTTTCACTATTTTACTATAATTAATAACAGATAATCAGCAAGTCAAAGCGTTGAACATTAACATACATTGTTTTATTTATGATAGAAACATAACAGTTTAAGAATTCATCGTTGGATTGCGGTCAAATATTCATAAATTCAGTTAATATGGTTGTAAATCAGATGATGCCGTTTAAATAAGTCATAAACACAGACTGATGATACAATCTGAGTATAAATGTAGAACAATACCAGATTTAAGCGATATGCAAAATGACAATATAACATGCATACTCAATTACTGGAAATATTATAACAAAGAGGGTCATAAGCAAGTTTATGTATGCGTTAAATTTGATCGAATTGGCAATCTTATTTCCAATTTAATTTAATGTTTTTGTTAAGGATTAATATAACTATGTATAGAAGTCATAAAGCACTGCGGCTAGGTGATTAACCGCTTCAAACATGAGTTAATCACTTCAAAACATGAGTAAATCACTTCAAAACATAGGTAAATCACTTCAAAACACGGACAAATCACTTCAAAACATGTGTGATTCACTTCAAAACATGGGTAAATCACTTTAAAACATGGGTAAATCACTTTAAAACATGGGTAAATAACTTCAAAACATGGGTAATTCACTTCAAAACATGGGAAAATCACTTCAAAACATCGGTAAATCACTTCAAAACATGGGTTAATCACTTCAAAACATGGGTTAATTACTTCAAAACATGGATAAATCACTTCAAAACATAGTTAAATCAATATCAGCCCAACATCGCATTTGTAATACAATGCACATAACTTACTTGTAAGCATACAATCCGCCGTGATTAGACGTTTTGTTTATAAAAAAATACGTAGCAATAGGTGCATATTTCGGTCATTACTGTTGACGGGTTACTAATTAGTTCGGACTCAGAAATAAAAACGAGTTAGTCACAAGAAATCTGATTCACCACATTAAAAGAAATTAATGTTACTTGTCAGTATTAATTTTGTAAAACAATACAGTCACCAAAGACATAGACAAAACGAAGCGGATAATTGCTATCAACCACTTAGAAAGATTTATCATCGGAAACAAATATTAACATTAATAGGTTATACACTCGATTATAGTAAAAGTGTGTCTTATATAACACATGTGACTATTAGTAAAACACGTTTAACAAAAGATGAATAATTTGAGTTGAAACGCTAATACAAACAACAAAATGATTGGTTTGACTCGAGTTGTAAATCATAATTAATTGGGAATACAATACTTAGGCTGACAATTTACTTATAATGATACAATACGCACAACGAGGTTATGANTTATTATACTAAAGTGACTTTTATCACAGTTGGTCTAAGAAAATAAATTTGATAACAATACATATTTGTAGAACATGTTTACCGCCCTTCCGCAATTAATATGAATTTTAAATGATTAACAAAAAGGCGAAAAAGGTCGATATACGGGTTAATAAACTGACTGAACCAGGTTTTATCATAACGTATCCAATGGTGTTCGATTTTGAATGGTGTTTCATCAGTATTGACATTCTATGTAAGGCGATGTTTTTATAAGAAATAACTGAAATTAAACTGAACAATGTCTCTATTCAATATCATATCACAAGTGCTTGTAGCATAGACTGTTGATCGGTTGACCTCAAAATTAATAAGCGTCTTCATTTTCACCCATGTAGCCGGAATACCAATTTAGATAAAGATATGTCTTAACGTTCTCAAATTATCGCGCGGAAACCAAATGGTCTACGGATCGTACATCCAAACATCTTACCGACCGACCGACGAACAGGCGCATGGTCATTTATCCAACCTTTTCCAAAGTATCCCACCTTCTCTAAAAGAGGGGAATGATAATTATATTAGATTTATGTTGAAACACACTTCAATGAATTCACAATGTAAACGCGAGACTCTAATACAAAAACCATGAAACCGTTGCGTCACTGGTCAATTACTAGTCAATGACAAACGACATTATTATTCTTTACAGTAAATTACAACTTTATCGAATGGAGCTACCTGTTTAATAACACAAGTACAAACAAATTGGAAAATTAGTTTAAACGTATTTATTTCAAACAAGAATGCATTTATACACGAAGCATGCAACATTTGTATACAAACACGTTTGATTCGGATAAGAACGAAAGACTTCGTCAAGCGAACAAGGTTTACTAAAACATATAAAAACAATGGGATTAGTTCGATAAGAGGAGAAATAGTAGGAACAAGAGGATGGAAATGTAGACTGGGAAGAAATGTTTCAGATAGATACATGTATAAGTTGACAGCGATAGTTCAAATTAGTATAAGGTTAATAATCTATAGACATAATTGGAAGATTGAAACGTTTACATAATAATTACCATAAGGTTTGTACAAATCATGAATGTGCATTTATTCTAAAATAATTGTCAATAAAAGTTGTATACTTAATATACCGTATAAATTATACAAGTATAGACAACATCCTCGGACTCGGTGATATATCATTAAACCATGTGATGCTTCTTAATTAACCTGCGGTAGTATAGTGGGAATGTCTCATAGCGTTTACACTCATGCAGTGGGTAAACATGTCGAATCAAGTGCAGCCTTCTTGTCAAATTACGTGGTTTATTTAGATGCGGTATATCTATTTCGAAAATTACACTCATTCTTATTATGATAATTCTGTCCCTGAATTAGAATTTTAACAGACAGTTCTATCAATTTATTTATCTATCTTAAGTACACCGTTCTACAGAAGACAACTCTTTTCATAATTTGCTCCGGACTCCAAGTGAAGCGGCGTTCGAGAAGAAGAAGCACAGACGAGTTCTATTCAGTTTCATAGCTTCCGATATTGCCGTATTGAAAACGCAAATATATTTTTAAAGTTTGAATCAAACACACAAACACTCATTTTAAGTATTCAGTCGCATTTTTTTTTCGGCACAAAACTGTAACGTGAAACTTAAATACACTGACAGTAACTGACATATAATTTATATTGTTGAGGCATGCAATCGTTTCCATTAGAGTTATGGTATGGCCAAAAAAAAAATAGGTCCGTTTCCGGTCTCCTTGGGAAAAAAAACAGGTTCGGTAGGTAGGGATTTTTTTTGTCTTTAGGGTAATAGAATGGAGAAATGAACCGAAATAAACGAAAATGAACACATTTTTTTATTTTTTTTGGCGACCCCAATAAAAAGTTGAGGGTCGGCGCCGATTTTGGAGACACGGTCGTGCGACCGGAAACGGACATATTTTTTATTTGGCCTATGCATTCAGATAATTAATACAATGTCATATAATTTCGGATTTTGAGGTAAACTATCGCGAACATGGGAAAACAAAAATAAAAGCTATCGATATGAACAATTCAGGACCAAAGGTGTCGCCATTGAATTAAAACAATGAATGCTGGAGTTAGTTGTAGATGGTATACACGCAAACTAGCTGCCGTTCATCCTAGATTATGATATGTGCCGGCAGAAAACATATTAAGGTCTTTATAGTTTATTGGTTAATGTTTGTTTTCTTCATATTCGCATAAATTAACAGTATTGGCTTATTTCATTTAAATAGTCCAGTGTTCAATATTTAACATCATCCTTTCGTATATAACCGTTTTTATTTTATGTTTTAATTATTGACTGATTGATTTTTAATTCACTCATAATTTTGCTTTCGTTTTGGCAATGAATGCATGGACCGATTAATCATGTTTTTGTTTCTTTCAATAAATACAAAAACGTGATAGGTAGGTAGGTAGGTAGGTAGGTAGTTTGGTAGGTAGGTAGGTAGGTAGGTAGGTAGTTAGGTAGGTAGGTAGGTAGTTAGGTAGGTAGGTAGGTAGGTAGTTAGGTAGGAAGGTAGGTAGGTAGGTAGGTGCATAACTNATTTGTCAATGACTTTTATTAAAAGAATGACCGAATTAACCTGCATATTTCTAAGTATACCGATTCTGGCATTGGTTGATATTTCTAGTTTAATTTATATAAAAAATAAAAACATAATAGTATATGCGCTTCTTTAGTGATACTGTAAACATGCGATGGACAACAGTTATCCCAAGCAGCATAGGCAGAGCTTAACGATGGAAATTAGAAATGGATGATTACTTGGATATTTCATTTTGTACTCATTACCAACATAAACGTTAATTAAAACACGATAATATATATATGAATGTACAAATGTATAATACATTGTATTAAGTCATTAATATCATATTAAACATAATAATTATTATTTCGGTATTTGTTCTTACATCCATGTGCATATATCTAATATCGTTACCGGAAAATAATTGTTTGAGACCATGCAATTATAATTTTACAAAGATTGAAAGGAAGAGGGGATATAATGGGGAGGTTAAATATAAAGTAGATGGATAATTTATAATACATTTGTATTTCGAAAGAACTTATTCTCTAATTATATATAACTGTAACATCGTCATTGAATACGAAATCTTCAGAAGTTCACGAAAAGAGCAACATATGTACTAAATAGTAGCAGCAGTAGTAGTAGTAGTTGTAGTAGAAGTAGTAGTAGTAGAAGTAGTAGTAGTAGTAGTAGTAGTAGTAGTGGTAGCAGTAGTAAAAGCAGCAGCAGTGTAAATAGCTAATACAATGACAATGTGATATCCGGAAATTTGTCGGACAACCATATAGTTGGCAAATATAGGCAGAAAAATGCAGAAAAATGCAGTCTTATTTGTTTATTCTTTTAGCAAAAGTTATTAATAAATAATGAGTTATTATTCCAATAAATGCAATAATATCGCTGTTTATGAATTATTACAGGTTAAATTTTCAAAATCTACAAGAAATTCACTGGTGAAGTACTAGCGTTTTGACAAGATTACAATATGCAATATTGCTACTATCAGCNAGTAGTAGTAGTAGTAGTAGTAGTAGAAGTAGTAGTAGTAGCAGTAGAAGCAGCAGCAGTGTAAATAGCTAATACAATGACAATGTGATATCCGGAAATTTGTTGTACAACCATATAGTTGGCCAATATCGGCCGAAAAATGCAGAAAAATGCAGTCTTATTTGTTTATTCTTTAAGCAGAAGTCATTAATAAATAATGAGTTATTATTCCCATAAATGCAATAATGTCGCTTTTTATGAATTATTACAGGTTAAATTTTCAAAATCTACAAGAAATTCACTGGTAAAGTACTAGCGTTTTGACAAGATTACAATATGCAATATTGCTACTATCAGCATATGCCTATATATTCAATGCAGCTTGTATTGAAAATTTTAAAAGAGTTAATAAAGTCATAAATGTTGTTATTTTCAGACATATTTTGTTTTACAGCATTCCTCTAACTAGAATCATGTAATGAAGGGTTGGATAATAATATCTTGATACTTTCATATTTTGGGAGAACCCTAGTAAATACTTTCACTTTTCATACAGCATATATTGTCACTACAATTATGCATTTTTATTTAAAAATCAGTTGTTATTAGTTTAAATAGTCCGGTTGTCATCTTATTTTCGTAAGATGTGTTTGCTCGTTGAATAAACATATTATGCAAGTTCCGTTATCCCGTTTCAACTGACTTATTAAAGTGTGCGCATGTTTTTTTAAAGTAACTTTTAACATATGTTATTGTTCAACATTGACATATGTAGGGATTCTCTAATTGATGTAATTCTGATGAAACAATAACATCCCCGAAATCACTGATGTATTTAAAAGTGCATATGACTCTTACATTTTGACCTCTTGACATAATCATTTGTTTCAAGTTTCGTAATGTTAATACTGAATTTATCAAAAGTTTCAATATGTGAGTTAAGACGGTAACTTTATTTTGCTTGATCATATGCTGTTATTAAACATTCATGTTTTTAAATTATAAAACGGAAGAAGGTATTGAATCTACTCAATTACGTGCATAGTGTAAACACTCACACAGACACACACTAGTGAATTGCAATGCCTCCATAAGTCTCATACTTTATAACAATAACAAGTAAGGAAAATTATGAAACATGGCCTAAAATAAAGTTAACAATGACTGTCAGTAAGATTGTATAGTTTAATAGTACTTTACTATGATCACATTTTGTCGCTCGTTCAGAATGGATTCTGCGTTACACGATTACATATTCAGCAAAGTTGAAGTTGAATTAGTTTATATAGAATGCAAAGCAAACCCGCTGCAAACATTTTTTAATTATTTATATGTGATGTCGTCAGCAGAAACTCGCACAAATGAGGTCGAAGTTATTTTAAGCTACGCATGATTTAAGAGTGACGGTATAACAATNACATACATACATACATACATACATACATACATACATACATACATACATACATACATACATACATACATACATACATACATACATACATACATACATACATACATACATACATACATACATACATACATACATACATACATACATACATACATACATACATACATACATACATACATACATACATACATACATACATACATACATACATACATACATACATACATACATACATACATACATACATACATACATACATACATACATACATACATACATACATACATACATACATACATACATACATACATACATACATACATACATACATACATACATACATACATACATACATACATACATACATACATACATACATACATACATACATACATACATACATACATACATACATACATACATACATACATACATACATACATACATACATACATACATACATACATACATACATACATACATACATACATACATACATACATACATACATACATACATACATACATACATACATACATACATACATACATACATACATACATACATACATACATACATACATACATACATACATACATACATACATACATACATACATACATACATACATACATACATACATACATACATACATACATACATACATACATACATACATACATACATACATACATACATACATACATACATACATACATACATACATACATACATACATACATACATACATACATACATACATACATACATACATACATACATACATACATACATACATACATACATACATACATACATACATACATACATACATACATACATACATACATACATACATACATACATACATACATACATACATACATACATACATACATACATACATACATACATACATACATACATACATACATACATACATACATACATACATACATACATACATACATACATACATACATACATACATACATACATACATACATACATACATACATACATACATACATACATACATACATACATACATACATACATACATACATACATACATACATACATACATACATACATACATACATACATACATACATACATACATACATACATACATACATACATACATACATACATACATACATACATACATACATACATACATACATACATACATACATACATACATACATACATACATACATACATACATACATACATACATACATACATACATACATACATACATACATACATACATACATACATACATACATACATACATACATACATACATACATACATACATACATACATACATACATACATACATACATACATACATACATACATACATACATACATACATACATACATACATACATACATACATACATACATACATACATACATACATACATACATACATACATACATACATACATACATACATACATACATACATACATACATACATACATACATACATACATACATACATACATACATACATACATACATACATACATACATACATACATACATACATACATACATACATACATACATACATACATACATACATACATACATACATACATACATACATACATACATACATACATACATACATACATACATACATACATACATACATACATACATACATACATACATACATACATACATACATACATACATACATACATACATACATACATACATACATACATACATACATACATACATACATACATACATACATACATACATACATACATACATACATACATACATACATACATACATACATACATACATACATACATACATACATACATACATACATACATACATACATACATACATACATACATACATACATACATACATACATACATACATACATACATACATACATACATACATACATACATACATACATACATACATACATACATACATACATACATACATACATACATACATACATACATACATACATACATACATACATACATACATACATACATACATACATACATACATACATACATACATACATACATACATACATACATACATACATACATACATACATACATACATACATACATACATACATACATACATACATACATACATACATACATACATACATACATACATACATACATACATACATACATACATACATACATACATACATACATACATACATACATACATACATACATACATACATACATACATACATACATACATACATACATACATACATACATACATACATACATACATACATACATACATACATACATACATACATACATACATACATACATACATACATACATACATACATACATACATACATACATACATACATACATACATACATACATACATACATACATACATACATACATACATACATACATACATACATACATACATACATACATACATACATACATACATACATACATACATACATACATACATACATACATACATACATACATACATACATACATACATACATACATACATACATACATACATACATACATACATACATACATACATACATACATACATACATACATACATACATACATACATACATACATACATACATACATACATACATACATACATACATACATACATACATACATACATACATACATACATACATACATACATACATACATACATACATACATACATACATACATACATACATACATACATACATACATACATACATACATACATACATACATACATACATACATACATACATACATACATACATACATACATACATACATACATACATACATACATACATACATACATACATACATACATACATACATACATACCTACATACATACATACATACATACATACATACATACATACGTACGTACGTAAGTACGTACGTACGTACGTACGTACGTACGTACGTACGTACGTACGTACGTACGTACGTACGTACATACATACATATAGATATATACATATATTAAATATATACATCCCATTTTGCTCGACTCCTTTATATAATTTGAAACATTAACTCTATAGCATGAAGTTGAAAATGTATTTGTTTAAGGGTATAATAACGCCAATATCAATACTTAAACTCTAGACAACTGCTCACGAAGATATAGTTTTGTCTACCTTTTATTTTATAAAATGCGTATAAAATGTATACCTCTCTGAGACGTTTGCACGTTGCGCAACAGTCCGTGAGCGGGTAGGAGTTGCACCAGTGGTCGGGGTTCTTGTTTACGCCCCAGATATTCGGGCCGACTATTTCTAGGGCGCTACACGCAACAGACCCGTCTGCGATCCAGATGTATCGGTCCACGCATGCTTTTGTGGGGACACTTCAAGCTGGAACCGTTGATAAAAGTTATCTAGTGTTGAAAAAATATATTATGTCAATGTATATTTTATTGCGTCTTATTTCCGACTTGTTGTCTTGACATGTTGGAGAGTTTTAGAGGCTCCTCTCAGATGTGGCATCAATTCAGGGCGATAGAACACGCAAATAAAGCATACCATATTGAATACCAATAATAGCTGCGTAGGTTTTTGATTATAAATATAAAAATCTTGTAAGCGATTACTGCTGCTGCTGCTACTGCTACTCCTACTGCTCCTACTACTGCTACTTCTATTGCTACTGCTGCTGCTACTACTGCTGTTGCTACTGCTACTGCTTTTGCTACTGCTACTGCTACTGCTTTGATACTTTTATAATGCCACTTGTTCACAATACCTGTAATAAAACTGCTCCATCCCATAACAATCATCACAGCTACAAGTAAATTTTTCATCCTAAATTCTAGTCATTCACTTCTGCAAGCGTCAACACGTTGACGTTAAAGTAATATTTGGCACGGATAAATACGTTTCGAGGTGAAAAAGTTATACATAAGTTCTATCTCCGGCGAAAAGCTCAGCTCACTGAAACAATGCTTGCAAACAGTTTTTTTTCTAACGACAACCGTTAAGTTATGTAGAAGTCACATCCTTCCGGTTTTATCGCAGCTAACGTCACTAAAACAACGTGTCACGTTTGCCAATTATTTAATAAGAGTATACACACGAACAGCAACAGTGTTTGACATATATACATTAACTTAAAATGCTTCTAATTTTATTGATTCCCACGCATTTATGTGGTAGATAGATAGATAGACTTTTATTTTCCTCCATTCACGAAGAGCATAACATATAATACAAGCAAGGAAGTACAATCGAGTATATACACACACATGAGATCATAAATGAAACAACTCAATACATTCAATTAGATTATTTACAAAGATAAGTATAACATAGCTATGTAGATGATAAATAATTGTTAACTGTTATCAACAATAATGAACGAACACATTACGGAAGCAGCACTATACTATCGAATAAACCGGAAAGCGATATTCGATTCTAAATTACAAGCTGACGTAAATACTTATACTCTATAGCCGAAAACCATTCTTGAATAAAAATAGCCAAGTAAGTCTACAAACATGTTTTCAGTCCCGTATAAGTCAGGGTAGGCAACTGCCTATGGGCCCCGCGACCTTTAGGGACCCCTTGAGACCGTGACGAAAAAATGTGTTTATTTATTTACTTAGCCTAATATAATGCCTTGACAAAGCCAATTAGTGTATATCAATATTATGTTCCGACTAAAGGCTTGACACTCTCTTACCAAGTGACAATCATTTTTTTACAAAGCCGTATTGTTTTGCTGTTGATTTCTTGTTGAAGATGTTCATTAGGGGGCTCAGACTGTGCACTGGCGTTCTTGTAGGCACTAGGCCGACTAGGGGCCAGGGACGTAGGCCCCAACATTTTCACTGCCTATAAGCCTCCGCGGTGCTAACCCGGCACTGCATGTTTTGTTTCCACTAAAACATGGAATGCTCGATCAAACATTTTTACGATACTCGGGTCCCATTTCAATAAGGATTTCCATTAGAGCAATAACAACCTGTGTGAAATATGTGTATTTGTATGTAAACGTTTACTTTGCGAATATGGTGGAGTGCAGCAAAAACGATGAAAACTCAAATCGAAATAAGTTAAGGATTGGCACGGATAGTTTTGTTTGTGGAAACATAGAGAATACATGGTTGGTGCCGAGATGGAGAAAGTTT
>VMBQ01017872.1:0-10739 GCA_007657795.1 Dreissena rostriformis | reverse complement strand
ATCGACATTCAATTCACTCGGGCATTTCATAATTTGAATATTTACTTTGATGCATTGCCCCCATCCAGGCTGCATGACCTGCTGAACAAAATGTTAACATGCATCTGAAGAGTTGATTGTAGACTTGCACTATTTTGTGATTATGTTTTTCATACAATGGGTCAGTGCTCTGTTATCCAACAGACATGACTATAAGTATATACAATTAGGTTCCATATTTGCAGAGAGCCTATGGTTTCAGATGTGGTGAATTATATGTTTCTGTTGTATTTTGTGCAAATTATGATTGGTTATACATATAATCGGCACTGAAGCAGTATATATTTCTCTGAATATAAAAACACTGTTTAATTATTAAAGAGTGTGTGTCGTGTTATTATAACAATAATTAAAACTTGTTCATTTGATATAAACATGTTTATTATTCTAAATCTTTACCTGCATAGCTTATCAAATCATGACTCACCAATAGCGGTAGGGACAGACTGTAATTTATACACAGTACTTTGTGAACTTAAGCTTGATTAGAAAAAACAATTTTATAATTGTTGTTGATTATACGAAGTGTTATTTTGATCAGTTTATTACAATCCAATCTTAACTCCAAATTGTGCTGGTGTATAAATGTTAAGGTTGTTTAAGTTATATAATGATTTGTAATTATTTGATAGTTACATTACGGTATGTGTACCGATTTGTTAAGTTCATAAGTGCATTGTTTTAGTGTTAACAATGATTAACGCAAAACCAAGTACGGAAGGGTTGAATACAAACAGGTTTTTATGAACGCTTTTATGATTCATTCCGATCAAGTACACTTTTCTGTATTCTACAATTGACATATTATTTTCGCAATTTTATGTCTCTTGTTTTAATAAACCATAACAAAATATAAAACTTAAATTAAGTCACGTAAATTAACAAAATAATGACACCATAATGTGCGTGCTTGCTGTTTCGAACAAAATGTACATACATGTATCATTGTTTGCATAACATGGGGTTTTTCGTCAATACAGGCGTGAGGATCTGTTTTTAAAAGTTTCACGTTATTATATAAAAACATGTACTACTCTTTTGTTTAAACAACTTCTTGACCCATGTGTATATCAGAAATACAAATACATGTTATGGTATCATTAAAATGTTCATGATTGTATTGTGTGTTACGTGTATTATATAATGGACAGATGGTCTGTTTTATGCTCACGCAAACGAAGTGGTTTTGACCCCGCAAACGAAGTTGGACAAGGGATATATTGGAGTCACACTTTTCGGTTAGTTGGTTGTTTTTTTTTTTAGTTGTCCGCTTTAAATTTTAAAAGTGTGTGGAGCGAGCTACTTCCACATTTCTAAATCAAATAAACTGATTACAGTTTCAATTTATCATCATCATTAAGTGTAAACGTGCAAGACATTCTTCATACGCAGTGATCCTCACGTTCCATAGTAATGTGCCCTTGAACGTAGCAATTTTGTATAAATACTATTGTAAAAATGGATTGAACTGTTTCAGCATTTCCCAAGCTATTAATTTGAACTCGGTAATATATCATTTCTTGAATTTAGCCATTCTTCAAATATGTAAACATTTTCACGCGGCGAGTTATTAGCCATCTGCGTGACAAACCGTTGCAGGGGTATTTTAGACACGTTTGTGAAAAAGCTGTCGCTGGTAATATAATTTACGGCATTAACGAATAGTAGGATTTCTTTAATTTAGTTAATCAATTAATCATATCCGCCCGTTCATATGATATAACATGCTGAAGATTAACACAGCAGGGGCATATCATAGTCTTAGCGATCATCGATTATTCCTTGTGTGTTGTCGGCATGGGTAGCTGCCTCTACATGTGTTTTAATTTGTTATAAAACATGACAATCCACCGAAACCCCTTCCGTTTTCATTTGTTATGTAGCGTTGTTCCTTTCGTTGTTTTGTTGTACATTTGATGTCCTGTAGGCCAATTATATATCTTATTATTTTATCTTTTGACATTGTAACCATGTCAATTTTTTTTGTTACGAGAACGATTTTGATTTTTTTTTCTTGATGTTATGATGGTTCATTGACTATTTTATTGATATTTATTTAGGATAATAACCCGAACGTGTTATTTTTCGGAGGAATAGCTTGACGTTGTCTTTAAAAAGAGGCAAAACAATCAATAAATGCACTCACGGCAATTCAAAACATTCGGATATCGGGCGCAGGTTTTCTCCTTAAGACCACAAACAAGAAAATATAGATCGATTCTTTTCGGCCACTATTTCAGCGAAGAATATAGATAATTTCTCTTTTAAAATAGTAAATAAAATTGTTTTGAGAAATATTTGACACGCTGTTGTTTAAAAAGCATATACATTTCTTTACAATGCTACCAGAACTTCACGTTCAGTACGGACGCTTTTTGGTTCACCCAAACATTTAATTGTTATGGTTTAATTTTTCAGATTGTATGTATTGATTTCTGATTTATGTTTCCTTGCTATTAGCCATCTGCGTGGATGCTATTTCTGTGAAAAAGCGGTGCACGTGTATTCAAATTCACGTTTTTGAAAAGGTTAAGGCGATTATCTAAAGTACAGCACTATTGTATTTGTTAAATACAGTCCAAAACAAATGACAAGTTGAAATCATGTTGTAATAATATGTCTTACATATTACGATGTTGCATTTCGCGTTTGGTGCAAAAGTGTGCTCAATTGTATGTATTGGTTATTGGTTATTTAGTCCAAACGGATTTTTAGACCATACATGCATTACTTTTTATTTTATCACACCAACTAATACGCCATTGTCATTCTGGATTTAATATGTTTTGTATTATAATTAAATATTACCATTGATGTAAAGGGAATCCATATTTAACATTGCCCTGCATAAACGTATGCTACGTGATATTACATTACCAAATACATGTACATGCATCTATAGTTTTTAACTGGAATCGTATATTGATATATCGTACCACGTTAGAAAATAGGCCTACTTATGGTACTGTTAAATACATAATTTGATTTTCAGATGGTTATCAATCTTGTATTATTAGTATTTTGGTGTTTATGTTACTGTGAGGTTTTTTGTTCGGTTTTCTTTTTGCGCTTGGTAGCATGTATACCACAAAATCGCTCATGTGAACCTTGTAATAAGACAAACTATTTACAGCCGGAAACGTTAATACTCGTTTGCTTGACTTTTGCGTTATGGTACATCACTTATAAATGCTATAAACGTAGCTCGAGACGTGTTATAATTTGTACGAGATTTATATATTGTTTGCTATATTTATGTTCATTTGATTGATTTTCTGTTATTTGTGTGGTGTTTTTCACTTATTTATGTTTATGTTTATGTTTATGATGGTTTATAATTTCTTTCCGTTAATATACATATGCTTCAATTGTTAATAAGTCCACACAATTTCAAATACTTCTTTTAATTAAACATGTATTTATTGATTAGATACATATTTATTTGTGTATTGCAGGATTTATTTCAATCAATTCAATTGTAAACTTACCACTTTTCGGCCTCCGGTGAAAACAAAAATACTTCGAGTATCGAAAGAGAGATCCACACGTGCTTTTGTCATAATGATACATTGTAAAGCTTTAGAAAAATTCATTATATGCATATACCTGTGAATGGTATTTGTTTTTAATAATGAATATTTACAATACAAAGAAATAGTATTAAAATGTATCTGAACGAATTCCGATTTATGGGCATTCCATTCATATTCGAAATGTCATAACATTCGTATAATAAGATTGGTGAGCATTAAGTTCTTTCGCATTTTATAATGTTGTGTCAGTCAATCGAAAAATAATATGATTTAATGTACAATGACATATTGGAAAAGATTACGCCATGTGTTGAACGCGTTTAAAACCATACGAAATGTCGTAATCATATGTTAGATTATTGTATCTTATATTACGACTTCTCTAAATTTCTTTACACGAATATAAGGTTATGTCCATTTTGTGTTTTTCATTTCAAAGTCATGTTATATGATTACCACCACTAAATATTGACGTGTTTAACAAAGAACATTTACCTAATTTTACATATTATAGCAAATACTCATCTGTAATAGCATATTATTTCTGACTTATTTAAAAATGAATGTATCGTGGTCTTAGAGAAAATTGTTGTATGTGATGTTCAATGCTTCTGACAGTAGTAAAAAAGTATCACCATACTTCTGAGTTTTTATTTTGTCCGTCTGTAAATCATTTAACATAATCCCAAAAATGGTGATTGTACGATTACGAAACAAATATTTACTTTTGTTGTTTTGAGCAAGCCTGAGCATAAGATGTTCGTGGCGAGCTTTTGTAATCACCTTTGTCCGTCTTTCGTTGTGAGACGTTCGGTGTCAGTCGTCATCATTTTCCTTCTGGATAAGCTAGAACAGTACAGGCCACATTTATTGCCCAGTCATTATGAAACATAATCGGAACATTTTTATGTATACCATATCAGCTTAGTTTGAAACTCAGTCATATGGGGTTAAAAACAATGTCACATGGTCTCATTAAACAAAAGGATTGCGAACATTCTAGAAGTGACCGTTTTTGCACGATCGTCATGTAACTTTCTCAAAACAGGTATTCTAATTATATCTCAACTCAATTACAAAATGTATCCGGTTCGTTGAAACACATGGTCAGTAGTAGAAAGGGTCCGTTTACTATGTATCGCTATAGTATGAACTTGTGAAGACTCTATAATACTTTTCCTGATATGTCCATACGGAAACCTCGCGAACAATCTAGAAGTTACCTTTTTTATCACGTTTAGAATATGTGTAATAATGATATTACGGCGGACTTCGAAAATGTATGCGGTCTGTTGAAAATAGGGCTGCCACCGGATGTGGACATTTGGCTTGTAATTTTGGCTAACATGCAACAGTTGAATACAAGTTAATGTGGCTTCCTTCTGAACATGATAATAACTGTTAAATTGACATCGATGATAGTGTGATATTGAAGTTATATTTACTGCTGCAGCTGAGGATGAGGATCATGATGATTATGATGATGATGATGATGAGGATTGACTCCGAACAGGAACGACGACCCACATTTCTTATGATATTCAAGTATTCAAATTTAACTTCACATTATTATTTTTTTCCCAGAAAACAGTGTATGACTTTAACCACTAAAACTGTTGTTTTTTTAACAAAAAAGAAAATGGTTTGACAAACTGTAACAAAATCACACAGATGTGGTTTCGTCGGCGGTTTTAACCCTCCGGAAACACTTTGATATAAAAAATGGCGGCGTCTGGAACTGAACGTTTGTTATGTATGATTTTTGTTTTGTCATGTTTATCTACGTTTTTGAATTAGACCTGGGGATATCTTCCTGTCTATTTTCAAATCTTAAATTTATCACATATATATATTATATATATATAAACTTAACCTTGGGTTATTGAAGCTCGAATAATGCATGAGGTTGAGTCATCTGTATCTATGACAATATCTTCTACGTAAACGGCAAGATCCGACATGCTTTCAAAACTGTGCGCAAAACCTTCAATTTTTCTCGTAGCAACAAAACTTAACAAACTATTTTCACTTTTCATTTAATCAAATTAACAACAAAAACTTGTTTTAGATTTTTTGTTTAAGACACTTTACGCAGATGAATTAAGCCCAGCTTTCCCAGAACGAGGCTCATTTAAAAAAAAAGGAGTCCCCTATCGAAAATCCATATCAGTCAATAAGCGTGCATTACCTGTACACGCGAAGTATTTAGTGTAATTCAATTTCGAATAACAGTCATCTGACAATTAATTCTTCAGAAAATAATGGTCATGCGCAATCCTTTCATACTTTTAATACGTATATATGTAAGTTTTGCACTGACAGAAAGACTGACCGATGAGCTACAGAAGAGATCGGCAGAGATACAAATGGCAACCCTATAGGCCAGTGTGTATAACACATTTCCTAATATTTATGGAATGGTTTTAGTTATTATACTATTCAGTTTTGCTCTATGTTGGCGTAGTGGATATGGTGTCCGCCTAGCGACCGGAAGGTCATGGGTTCGATCCCCATTGTAGGAGCGTTCTTTCGATATCCGCCCAAAGACACCATGCACTGGTTCTGCACTGGAAAGGGACTCGAGAGCGTTTTAATAAGCTTTATGCTTCGATACTATCGAGCTTAAAAATGTTTAAACTAAACAGTGATTTGATTCGACATCTGGTCAAATAAAGAGTCCTGCATACTCAAATTTTCTTCAGTACTTTTTGGTGATAATATTTTCAAACATTGCAGACAGACAGACATGACTGACTGAGGGTGAACTTATATTCCCCTCTGATGAAACCTGTAGGGGACTACAAGTCCCTGAATCACTTTTCAATAATGTACGTAGTAGTAGAGTCACAATTAAAATGCCATAAGCAGACATTTACAGATAAAAATAAGACGTTTTGTTCGGTATACCCGAGTAAACGAGATCGAATATCTTGAATATCTCGCGCTTATTCTCGGTAACTTTGATGTCGCTGAAATATTATAATGAAATCACCAGAAATATAATATTTGTTTCCTTTTCAATTGATATTTCCTTATGTACTTGAAATAATACCCGCGTCTATATTGACTGCGTATTTTTGGTCAGCAGACTGTAAACCATGCATGTATGACGAAAGGATTCGTGGTCGAAATAGATGCTTTGCGTTTCTTCACTGCTGCAGTATAACTACCTCCCTTAGTTTTACATTTTCCACGTCAATAATATGAAATTGTAACTTGTAATTCATAAAGTAAGATAATTGGCTGGTTAGAAGTGATTTCTTATGCATATGTAGAACATTTGATATGTGAGGAATGGTTTAACAAAATCCTACATAGATATTCGGCTCGTTTTCGTGGCAGTGAAGGATAAATGCTGATCGGTAATCTCCGTAGAGTGCGGAGGGAATTCGGAAACGTCGGTAGTTTCAGGATCGTGCCTTTCCGTTAGATAGGTGGATCTCTGTTCGCCAGTATATAAAGTCTCGCAAATTGTTAAATTCGTAAGTTCTCCTGTGGATGCGAGCGGGACAACATCTTAAGAAAAGGTTCGGTACTCTACAGAGCAGTGCTCTGAAGCATTTGGGTTAATACGTTGACTTCGAACGGTGCTTCCCGGGCTTCATAGTTCCTGTTGTATGGTAAGAGGGTCTTCAGAGGGTTGGAGTCTAGGGAAGTCGTTTGAGAGATTGGCGAAAGCTTCACAGAGGCGGAAGCCTGTAGCTTCACCGAGGCGCAAGCCTGTAGCTTCATCGAGGCGCAAGCCTGAAGCTTCACCGAGGTGTAAGCCTGTAGCTTCACCGAGGTGCAGGCCTGTAGCTTCAGCGAGTGCTTGGTGAAGGGTTATAACTTCATTGAAGCTTGGAGTAATTTATAGTGGCAGCTTCGTTGAAGGCATCGGTCCCCTGTTTGTCGCGTTGTAAATATAGAAAGCGACTTGATTGTTTTCAGTTTCTAATCAAAAGGCAGGCAGCCTGAGGAAAATTATTAATTATATTGTACTAAATGAAATAGATAGCCTTCCGATGGCTTCGGAAGGCACATCGTGTTTTGAGGAATTTCACCCGTGAAAAAAACATTAAGACATAACATTGCATGCGATTTCCGATGGTATTTGAAAACACATTGAATTATTCCGCAGGCATATTACTTTATCTTTCCATTAACTATGATTTCGTCTGGTTTTAAAACATATTGTTTTCTCGTTTATTTTGCACAGCTACAATCGTCATTGTTGTAAAAAACGCCACCGAACGATATTAGTTCCCGGCTTAACATATGACAAATACATACAAGCCGGGTATAGGAGATCATTGTAAACAGCAACAAAAACTATGGCCAACTTTTGAAAATTTTACCGAAGTTGATGGTAAATTATTAAAAATATAATTATAGTTTTAATCAATAAGTCACGTATAAAACGCACACGATCTGTTCACAAGGTTGCTACTTAAAGAATGTAAGTACAGATGGTATAAATGATACAAAATTGCCGACTATATTTTTAAGAAAAAACATCAAATATTACGCTACAGTTCGTATTTTTTCGGTGATTGAGGTAACATTAAACAAGAAAATAAATCGTTTTTGATATTTTAATTGCTTTCATTGGAAAGTTGAAAATTCTAGTTGTATCACTTGTTAGTATGTATAGTATATAGTAAAAGAATCGAGACTTTTCCCTGTGTTGTACGGTGGCACATCTGGGGCATGTGCATAGTTTATTAATGTCGTTACGACGACTAACTAACTCGTTCCCATTAGTTATTAACTCGTGTGAAGTACTTTGTAAGTCGTTTGGACAAAATAACTCGTTGGAACGAGATTGATAGTGGTGTGAACAACTAAGTATCTACTGGGAACGACTAAGTTACTCCTGCGAACGATTAAGTTAGTTGTGGGAACGACTTAAACAGTCGTGAGAAGGACCTAGTAGATCGTGGAAACGACTGAATTACTAGTCGGGACGAGAAACCTGACTCATGGAAACGAAATAATAAGTTTTTGGTATAGACATAATCAGCTAATCAGCATACATATGAGCGTCGCTCTGGGAAAAGGGGGCTTAATGCATGTGCGTAAAGTGTAGTCTGATAATAGCCTTTGCAGTCCGCCAAACTAATCAGGGACAGCACTTTCCGCCTCAACTGCATAATCGATAAGAAGAGACTTCCTTAAAACGAAAAAATATCAGTAAAGCGGAAAGTGTCATCCCTGATTAGCCTGTAATGCCTGCACAGGCTAAACGGGGACGATACTTTGAGCACATGCATTAAACACCGTTTGACCAGAGCGAAATGACTGAAGCAAAGGACACTTACACAATTTTGTATCAAATTATGTTAGACAAACTCCAGCTTTTACATAATTTGTAAACAACATGTATTCTGACTGGTTGGTTATGTCGTCCTCACGAGTTATTAATCGCGTTTACCGGAGTTATTAAGTCCTTACCGCGTTTTTTAAGACTTCCCACCGCGATAAGTATTGTACTTCGAACGACTTAGTAGTCGTTCCCACGAGCTACGCATTACTCGAGTTACTCAGTCGTAGTTACTACATGAATGAAAACATTCAGTCGACACGGGTTTGCAAAAACTATTTTTCTGAATTTCACCCGTGAAAAAAACATTAAGACATAAGATTGCGTGCGATTTCCGATGGTATTCGAAAACACATTGAATTAGTTCGCAGGCGTATTACTTTATCTTAGCATTAACTATGATTTCGTCTGGTTTTAAAACATATTGTTTTCTCGTTTATTTTGCACAGCTACAATCGCCAATGTTGTAAAAAAACGCCACCGAACGATATTGCTTCCCGGCTTTACATATGACATCTACATACAAGCCGGGTATAGCAGATCATTGTAAACAGCAACAAACACAATGGCCAACTGTTGAAAAGTTTACTGAAGTTGATGGTTAATTATTAAAAATATAATTATAGTTTTAATCAATAAGTCATAAATAACACGCGGACGATCTGTTCACAAGGTTGCTACTTTAAGTATGTAAGTGCGTATGGTATAAATGCTACAAAAAAGCCGCCTATCTTTTTATGAAAAAAACATCAAATATAACGCTACAGTTAGTATTTTTTCGGTGATTGAGGTAACATTAAACAAGAAAATAAATTGTTTTTGATATTTTAATTGCTTTCATTGGAAAGTTGAAAAATCTAGTTGTATCACTTGTTAGTATATATAGTATACGGTAAAAAAAAATCGAGACTTTTCCCTGTGTTGTACGGTGGCACATCTGGGGCATGTGCATAGTTTATTAATGTCGTTACGACGACTAACTAACTCGTTCCCATTAGTTATTAACTCGTGTGAAGTACTTTGTAAGTCGTTTGGACAAAATAACTCGTTGGAACGAGATTGATAGTGGTGTGAACAACTTAGTATCTACTGGGAACGACTAAGTTACTCCTGCGAACGATTAAGTGAGTTGTGGGAACGACTTAAACAGTCGTGGGAAGGACCTAGTAGATCGTTGAAACGACTGAATTACTAGTTGGGACGAGAAACCTGACACATGGAAACGTAATAATAAGTTTTTGGTATAGACATAATCAGCTAATCAGCATACATATGAGCGTCGCTCTGGGAAAAGGGGGCTTAATGCATGTGCGTAAAGTGTAGTCTGATAATAGCCTTTTCAGTCCGCCAAACTAATCAGGGACAACACTTTCCGCCTCAACTGCATAATCGATTCCTTAAAACGAAAAAATACCAGTAAAGCGGAAAGTGTCATCCCTGATTAGCCTGTAATGCCTGCACAGGCTAAACGGGGACGATACTTTGAGCATTAAACACCGTTTGACCAGAGCGAAATGACTGAAACAAAGGACACTTTCACAATTTCGTATCAAATATTATGTAAGATCAACTCCAGCTTTTACATTATTTGTAAACTACATGTATTCTGACTGGTTGGTTATGTCGTCCTCACGAGTAATTAATCGCGTTTATCGGAGTTATTAAGTCCTTACCTCGTTTTTAAGACTTCCCACTGCGATAAGTATTGTACTTCCCACGACTTAGTAGTCGTTCCCAAGAGCTACGCATTACTCGAGTTACTCAGTCGTAGTAACTACATGAATGAAAACATGCACATCTCCATCTGTGCCTCCGTAAACTTGCCTTAATCAATACAGATTTGTTAACAGTCATGGGTAAAGTCC